>JAODOY010000006.1:3486121-3496347 GCA_025399855.1 Forbesichthys papilliferus | reverse complement strand
ACAAAACTCTCAACTGTGTTATTTTTGTTTCTGTTAGAATTTACATTTCATTTTTTATGGCTATATATATATATATATATATATATATATATATATATCCATCCACCCACCCACCAGTAGGTGTCAGCAGCGGATCTGGTGTGTGCGTAATTAGACACAGCCATGTTCCCCAGAAGACACGTGACTGACTATTAGCAGAGAAAGAAGACATATTCAGCCGTTCTGTTATTTGCTGTATTGTGCAGTATTGTTTGCTGTCTGTAGTGTACAGTAAGTAATCATGCACGTAGATCTTCTTTCTGTTGGCCTTGAATACAACTGAGTGCTGCGCCCGTCATTCAGTGGCAAATGCTGTGTAATGTGTAACTTATGAAATACCGGAGATACGTTTAAAAAGTCATATCACCGTTATTGAAAAAATGTATACTGTGATATATATTGAATTATTGTTACTAAATAATCATACATTTTTCCCTCTTCTGCTGATGGTTGAGTGGGCTAAGGTACATGCAGCGTAGCAAAGCCAACTCCCCGCAGACCTAATCAGCATTCAGTAGCCCTCTCGGAGCAGAAATGCCTCTCCTCCTTTCTCCTTAGCTAACCTGAATACAGAAAACAGCCCCCTTCTCAGTGTGCACAGTGTGAGGTTTTTCGCTAACAGTTTACCCCAGCACAGCACAACATGCTAGTCGCTGAGCATTTTGTCGGTGTCACAACACCCCCCTGCGCAACACCCTTCTTCCGTTGTGCAAAAGGCTGCTAAGAACAGCGGTGCCATCGTCAATGTATTATTTAAACCATGCATATCAAAGCCCTCTTCCTGCTGACAAGCGGGGAAGATAGTGGCCTGCATCCAGCAATATAATTGCATCCCACTGACATTGTTTGTTGTTCTTCTCCTTTCCTATTTCTTCTGTAGGGGTAGGGGGGTGCTTTTAAGCCAGAATTAGGATATGCATTCCTCCGGTCCTGGAATCAAAGTGTTAGAGACTGCAATGCTCTGTCAGACATCTGACTGACAGTGTGTCCATACAGGTGTGAGCTTTCATAGTAGCAAGCAGAGAACAAAGGCTACAGTCAGAAGCTGCCATGTTTTGTTGATGACATGTCCGTGGGACTCGTCGTCAGCCAGCCTGCTGTGCAGTCACAGAGATGCTGGTGTCGGTGCAGTTTATTTTTACCCCGGCTCTGTTTTAGAGAGGCTGTCACTGGAGAAGTAACCGAGAGAGGGGATGGGCTCGGCCATTCACATTACAACCAACATGGCACTTTAAATAGACTGGAAAGGTGAAGCGAAGTGGTGGGTTTTATACAAGTGTCAAAGCGATGCTCCTCCATTTGTGTCCGGAATCACTGTTGAAACCAGCGACCAAAAGTACTGCATGGTTTGGAGTACACTGCTCCAGTACACCTCCTACAGCTCTCATTGGCGTGCACTGATCTCTGCCCCTCTCCATGCCCTTGCACACTCTGTCATGGACACTTTCAAACATAAACGGTGATCTGGGGCAAACATCTTCTGGTGGGAACATGAAGAAAGACCCTGCTCCGTGTGAATCGTGCTGCATCGCGTAGCACCACACAACTGACACTTTGTGTACAGTATGGCTGGTTCCCTTGAAAACACAGTGGGGATACATTTCCAGGATGGCTTTTTTTATCTCTGCTTGGCTCCTAGACAGGTGAAAGACACTCGCTCACAGTAGGGAGAGTCATGAGTCATGCCAAGATGTGTTTTGGAACACATATCTAACAAAAGATACTTTCGTACTCTACCTTTCAGATCTTAAAGTATGCTATATGGATATACTCCTCCATAACTTGTGTAGTGACATGGTTTTTGGTGGAATGGTTAGAACAACTAAATAAGAAACACTACAATACATTTTATTGTAGCTGATTGATCAATCAAATGTGAATCTCTGTATTTGTTTTGCTAACTGCCATTTGCTACGTACAGTAACATAGGACACATACAAAATGTTGAACATGTAATGCAATAATACTGCCTATACATACTGTACATACATACATACATACATACATACTGATGTATAGAGGATCAAGGCATCCTCCTTGATCTAATGTGATGTCTGGTGTCAGAGACATGCTATGTACGTGTGTGTGTGTGTGTGAATGTGTGCATGTAAGGCTTGTATCGAGCACAGCCTGCTGATTTTCAGGCTTCAAAGGCTCAATCGGGGACAGAAATTTAAATCACAGGCTGTGAAAATGATCTGAATCATTGAAAGAGATAAACACTAAGCTAGCTACAGATACTTTACTATACAAATTTGCTCTTTCTCTCTGGCCTCAGCCAAATTATGTATTTACAAGAAATATTTAAGTCGCGTTTAGAAAATGTTAAAGTACGCTATTCCAATACACTTCTTGTCCAAATCAACAAACATCTCTGGCTAGCTGTTTGCGTTGTGTTTTCTTACAGCCCCGGCTCTAACTGGGTACACCAACAAAGCGGGGCCGACCGCACCACACTATCCCAGCATGGGAAATGTGGTGTGAGGCGGCTCTTCTGAGGGAGCACTTTATGGCATTGAAGGGGGCGGAGCTTCTGAGGGAGCATCCTATGGCATTGAAAGTGGGTGGAGCTTCTGAGGGAGCACCCTATGGCATTGAAAGTGGGTGGAGCTTCTGAGGGAGCATCCTATGGCATTGAAGGGGGAGGAGCTTCTGAGGGAGCACCCTATGGCATTGAAAGTGAAATGGGCACATTTATATGGCGCTTTTTTTGCTTCACATTCACCCAGTCACACACACATTGATTCACTGATGGTGATCACTGCCATGCAAGGTGCGACCAACCAGTAGGAGCAGTTGGGGGGTTAGGCATCTTGCTTAAGGATGCTTACAGGCAGGTCTACACCCAGACCACTAGACCATCCTGCCCCCTAGTACCCTATGGCATTGAAGGGGGTGGAGCTTCTGAGAGAGCACCCTATGGCATTGACGGGAGTTCAAATACCAACGGTAATTCTCCAGAATGACCATACACATCAGCGTGAGTCAGCGCTAATGGCACGCTGCGCTCATTATCCTAACAATGTTGTACAATGTGATTCGGGCGATAGCGTCTGCTAAATGCCGTGAAAATGTAAATGCCTTTAGTAAGACAGGGGTTTCCATGACGTTCCCTCTCTGCCCTTGTGTCCATGACGACAGGAGGCCAGTCTGTCCATCTGGATGTACTTCAGCGACAACACCGCAGCCCCGCTCACGCACTTTGACCCCAAGGACTACAACCTGAACGCCTCGGCGCTGGACGACAAGCTGGCCTCCGTCTCCCAGGAGCCCCAGCACCAGCAGCTCCCCCCCCGCTGGCCCGTGCTGGTGGCAGAGGGGGAGGGGTGGGCGGAGGCGGCGCGCGTAGAGATGACCATCAGCGAGGCCTGCCAGAAGACCAAGCGCAAGAGCGTCGTCGCCGCCGCCAGCGTCGCGCTCCGCGTCCGCTTTGGCCCGGAGGAGGGGGAGGAGGAGGAGGAGGGGGAGGAGGAGGGGCCGCCGGCCGTCACACGGAGGGTCGTCGTGGAGACCGGCGGCGGCGGGCGGGTCTACGACGCATCCAATGAGCAGCCGGCCAGCGTGCCCATCGACTACACCAGCTTCCCCACCGTCGCCGGGGGCGACCGGGGAAGCCACGAGCGCCCGACGGAGGGCGGGCCCGAGGAGGGGGATGGCGAGGAGGAGGACCTGGCGTTGCCGCGGCGCAGCATGACGGACCTGGAGATCGGCATGTACGCGCTGCTGGGCGTCTTCTGCCTGGCCATCCTCGTCTTCCTCATCAACTGCGTCGTGTTCGTGCTCAAGTACCGGCACAAGCGCGTGCCGCCCGAGGGCCAGGCCAACGTGGACCACTCCCACCACTGGGTGTTCCTAGGCAACGGCCAGCCGCTGCGGGCCCAGGCCGACATGTCGCCGCAGGCGGCCGAGAGCCCCGGCGGCGGCGGCGTGGGCGGCCCGGAGACGTCGTGTTGCCACGGCGACCACCACAGCAGCGGCGGCAGCTCGCAGGCCAGCGTGCAGAGCCAGGCGCACGGCCGCGGCGACGGCAGCTCCGGCGGCTCGGCGCGCGACAGCAGCGCGGAGGACGCCAGCTCGCCCACCACCAAGCGCAAGAGGGTGAAGTTCACCACCTTCGCCTCCACGCTGCCCGCCGAGGAGCCGCCCTACAACGCCATCCCCATCGCGGACGAGGAGGACATCCAGTGGGTGTGCCAGGACATGGGCTTCCAGGACCCCGAGGAGCTGCACGCCTACATGCGCACCATCAAGGAGATAGCCTGAGGCTCTCTCTCTCTTTCAGTTGAGTGGAAGATCATTTTTCCACAGAGGAGAAAGGCCAGCTGTTGATGAGATGTATTTTATTTTATCTAACCCCCCCCCTTCTTTCACACACACACACACAGTGCTGTTATCCCATAAATGCTCACACTTTACAAAATACAAAATGGCATCATGAACCGGATGCAAAGAAAGCCAAAGACTAAACCAGAGGACCTCAACCAGTAGAGAAGTGGCTTTTTGCTAGATGTTCCTTTTTAAATGCGACTATTGATTTGATGCGTTATTCACAATGGCGAAATAACTGTTTTTCTTCAAGGGATGTGAGTAGCAGGCCTGGCATGGACAGAGAGATGTATGGGGTCTGGTATTGGCTCAGTATTAATGGATATTTAAAGCTGTAGTTAACTACTGTAAACAAAGAGGCCTTTGATGAACAATTAACTGTCAAAGACTCTTACAAAAGCTACATTATGGAGTCTTTTCTGTTTCGTTTTTTTTTCTCAAAGTAGGGGAACGCATTCTGTCGACGACAAAATGCTTTTCAATGTTTTGGGTGGAGCACATTTCACGATTTGTATAGAAGTTCATTCCTTACATTTTTCTACATTTCATAGGAAATGAGAAGCTGTGCCCTCTTACTAGTCTCCTTGGCCCTGAACAAATCTATTGCCTTATAAAATGGTCACTGTTCCCAACTTATTAATGCAGACCTGTTTACTCACTTTAGTCAGAGACACTGTAGTAAAAGCAGCTATGTAAGGAATTACCGCTGACCTCGTACATACAGTATGAAGAGACCAGCTTGTATATTGTGGGATCTCTAACATCCTTTGCATGCCGAGAGATCACAAGGCACAATCAGAATCCTTTCTTTTCCCGATTTGTAAATGTTTGTACTGTAATGACATGCTGCGATCATTCTTACACGTGACACGCACGGCATGTTACACGCTCCGCGCACAACATGTCAAGCCTATACATGCACCCCTCTCTAGTTTTATGTAAATACCGTATGCAATGGAAGACACTGGGTCAATAATCGAATACATACCTGTATTAATTTCAGTTTTTGAAGTTGAATTGAATACAGGTCGTAGTAGATTTTTTTAATTTACAGATATATTATGATACAACATGTCTGCATGGTCCTTGGGCTTCACATCACCTGGCAAAATCATCATCGTTTAGCTAGATCATAATCATAATCTTTAAAGATGCTGCAGGAGCTGTAATCGCTACTAAATGATGTAGATTTCCTTAGTTATACTTAACCTGTATTGTCAGACCACTGTCATACAGACCACTGTCATATTTGATGTTTTATTTCACCGATTTCACTGAACCTGGATGTGCAGGTGAGAAGAAATTAAAGTATTGTTGCTACTGACGACAAGCTGTGTATCGGTGACCAGGCCCAGAGGCCTGTAGCGGCTAGAGAGGCTACAGTATTGTTGCTACTGACAACCTGTGTGGTGGGAGGGGATGCCACGCTTAATCTCAGGACACTGCTGGGGTGTGAAGACGTCTTGAAGGGATGCTCGGGTGTGTTATAAAACCCAGCCATCGTGTTTGGAATACACCACCGCATGCGTGAGGGGTTACGGCAGGGGCTTACACACCCTGGTTTCAGCCAATCAGCGCTGTTGTTTTTGTTTCTTAAGCCCCTCCCATGACTGAGTTTCCAAATGAGCTGTGGCGAATTTTCAGGGTACAGTATAATGTCGATTTAGTAGTGTACCGTTTAGATTTAAATGCAGGGCCTGTATTGGATTGACGTGTACTCTGAAACCTGATGGGACTTTTTGCAGAGTTAATGGTTCAATGATACAAATAATTTAAAAGAAAAACAAACAAACAAGGAATAATTAGATGTTTTGAAGAAGCTTAGTGAAATGTTACTGGTTATAAGCCAATGTGGGAAGGCAAGCTACAGTGCTTTTCATGAGCGCTTGAGTGCAGACACAGTTTTGATTGCTGTGTATCGCTAGACACAACATTGGACTCAGATCTTATGATATAACAAGTCCTTTCCTTAACTAATGAAACAACCACAATATCAACATGGGTTTTAAACTCACTCCCACCTTTTATTTTTCCTCAGTCCGTGCAAGGGCTTGGCTGTCTCTTATTTTGGTAACTGACTATTGGCGAAATGATTCCACTTCTGTTCTCACTATGTGAGAACTCATTATTTCTCAAAAGAGTCAGTCAGATTGTTTTCTAACCCATGAGGACATTTTAAAGACCCAATCCAGAATTGGCATTTTGCGTTTGTCGCAGTGCCACTGATTTAAAACTGCTGTTTGGACAATGAGCTCATCTCACAATGAATGACGACTTATAACAGTTAAATAGCAATGTATCATTTGAAAATGTATTTTTGTACACTTGCATTGTTTGTAAATATTGGGGAAGAAAGGATCTTTGGTAATTTAATTAATATTTAGTTATGGTGGTACCTTTTGTTGTGATAGAAGAGATTATTTAGCATCAGACAGTCTTAGTTTTAAAGACTGCACAGTTTGAAATCCATAACTGGTTAATTTAAAAATCCTGGATTGGGGCTTTAACCATTTGTTTTATTGCATGCCCTATATGCACTCCATGTGGTTTCCATGATACATTACCTAATTCTAGTGTTTGATATTATTCAATCTATTCCTGCAGTCATGCTTTTGATTTCATACCCAACATTATATCATTTCACATGACGACTTCTCGAAATGAATATAGTCTGAACAAAATTTGTATCGACTCTGTTTTCCAACATTGATGGCACTGCTTAATAACGGCATAGGTTTCTAATAGCAGCTTTTCCACAATGATTTTGCAGTCCGTGTTAGTTTTTATTGATATTCTCATCATTGGTGTCTTTAAAACATTTCAATGTTCACCTATGTTTTTGTATATCTCCCCTCCTTTTCCTGTTGTATAATATGTATATGCATTTTTGTAACACTGTACTGTGGTAGTACTGGACATTGGACATTTTGTGTTTTCTTCAAGCTGCTACTAGAGACTTAGTCTTTACAATCTGTTATTGAACACTTGGAAATGTGTGTTTTCCCATGAGCGTTCAGCCTGCTGAGCAAAACAACCACTATTATTCAGTATGTTCATGTACAGAGCACTGGTACCCTTCAAAGGCAGATCCCAGTAACCCCAGTAACCCTCTCCCATCCTTGTATGTACAATACTAAAGAACGTGAAATACACAAACTGTCTTGTCATTTCTGTGTTCTCTGAGTTTGATGTGATGATGAACTTGTTGGCTTATGTAGCCTCGCATTCTTTCATAAAGACACAAAAGGTAATTATTTTATTTTTCTATTAAGACACAATAATGGTCCACGATTGTCTAAGAAAAAGCCATTAGAGTTTGCAACTGTAACCAACGTGGTCACTTCCAAACTAGCCTATTTAGTCAGCATGTGGACACATGTTTTTTTAGCTTTACAATTTACGGTATCCGCTCTGTGACACAAAACGCATAACTACAGGCTTTTATGAATGGACAGGAGGGTGCGTTTCACTCTGGCAATGACAGCAACCATTTGAATGAGTGGTGGGTGACACACAGTAAATTAAACACTTGGAGACTAAAAGCTTAGCGAATTGGTGACAGGGAAAGTTAATCAAAATTGTACTTTACTCAATTTTTCTGTGACACATTCTGGCGACGGTAGTACTGGAAGCCAATCAGAGGCTAGATGTGACGTTACCCCTTTGTTAAAAAAAAATTATTTAAGAAAATGCAATTGATGGAGATACCTGGAGAGGAGTGATTGGGTGGAACACCCTCCCTGATCTAAACCCGAGCGGACGTTTGTTGTTGTTTGTTCTGTGCTAGTCATTAATTGTCTATAAAAAACACCACGTTCAAACACAAGGATGCTCATACGTGGTCCCAGTGCGCCCTAGGCGAAGGTCTATGATCGTTTTTGTGATCGTATCATCTGACCTGAGGCCTCATGTTTTGGACACTTGTGTGAAGAGAAGGGCAGAGCTGTCAACATTTGGGTCAAGGGGTAGGGGAAGACTAACAATCCAAGCTGTGTACAGTAAGGATGGGACACTGATGGAGTGCCTACTCCGGGTAGGGAATGAGTGAGGGGTCATTGTAGTGGGAGATTGGCCGGAGAATCGGAGCAGCGGGAGCGGTATTGCAATCACTTTACCGCACATTTGTGATGAAAAGAGAGCTGAACTGGAAGGAAGCTCTCGATCTACCGGGCAATTTTTGTTCCTACCCTTACCTATGGTCATGAAGGGTGGGTCATGATCGAAAGAACAAGAGCCGCTGTAGAGTAGAGCCGCGGCTCCTTTGCGTTGAAAGGAGCCAGTTGAGGTGGTACGGGCATCTAGTAACGATGGCCCCTGGGCGCCTCCCTTGGGAACGTCTCGGGATCCCCCAGTCAGAGCTTTCTAACGTGGCTCAGGAAAGGGAAGTTTGGGGTCCCCTGCTGAAGCTGCTGCCCCCGCGGCCCGACTCCGGATAAGCGGGAAAAAATAATTGGATGGATGGATGGAACCTTGCAATTGAAGGTGGAGGATAAACTTTTGTATTTTGCCACAAGACAGCCATACTGCTCCAATGGTTTTTCACTCACTAAATTTGTCCTTACAGTACAATTGTCCTAGATATTTATGTATTTTGACACATGCAACTAAAATATGATTAGTATATTTATTTACTTCATGCACTGCATTGATTTACCAAAGTATTCTTGCAACTATACCAGCACTAAACTATTATGTGCAGGCTTAACAAAATAATGTTAACTAAAAAATGTAATAATTCTTCATAGAACACCAGTGCGTGCTGTGTTTTGCTCTATGACGAGATGACAAAGTAAACACTAAAAGATTGATAAGCGTGTCTATTATATATACAAGAACATTTCTCAAACAAACGTAAAATAATCCTGTGTTTTTTCTGTAGTAGCTACAGAAGTCTTAATGATCTTTATAATGTGAAAATATACATTTAACCATAGCAGCCGTATGCTCCCTTTTTGTTAAAGCTTTCTTCAGGTAGTCATCTGAGTTTTATTTGTCTTAGTGCCACATCAAAATTAAACATTTTAAAGGCCCGATCTGTGATTCAGTCTACCCATGATGTAAAATCAGCTCCCTGAGATGCTCTTCAATTGTGTCCAAAGAAGGTCAGATGGACACAGTGGGCTACTGCGACCTAGCTAGCCTTGTGAATAGTCTGGACAAGCCACTGGGGATTGACTGCAGCGTTTAACCAACTGGCTTACTGTAACTGTTGGAACTATTAACGAACAAACTCTTAACTTTAATGTCATAACACTAAGCCACGCCCACTGGTCACTGATTGGTCCGTCCTACAAAGCGGCTGACCTGACTATACAGTATAACGTCAATTTTATTTATATTTTTATATATTTATTTATAACCTCAGCGAGAACTGACCTGAGAGCGTAGTGGGGCAGAGCCAGGCTACTGAGCTGCCCCTCTCTGACGTGACACTGGGTTACAGGCAGCGTTAGGCAGCAAGGTACTAGTTACTGTAATTTTGCAGTAACTAGTAGTGTAACTAATTACTTTTTCCAAAATAATAATATAATAATAATATTACAATTACTAATCCAAGTAATTCTGCATTACTGTCTTTCATCCCTAGACTCTTATCTTATGAAGATGTGCCTTTATTATTATTTTTTGGTCCTAGCAAAGTTAGGGTAGGCTAATTGAACCAACCTCTCCAATCATCTGGCTAGAGAGGCTGCAATGTTTTCACTTTGGCTGATTGTTGACTCCTAAGGTTCATTATTGTTCCAATAAGGTGGATTCAATTCTAAAATGAGCTGGCTACACAGGTTCAATCAATCAATCAATCAATCAATCAATCTTTATTTATATAGCACTTTTCATACAAATTCATGTAACACAAAGTG
>JAODOY010000006.1:3421213-3434726 GCA_025399855.1 Forbesichthys papilliferus | reverse complement strand
GACGTTATCAGAGCAGCAATGGTGCCGAGCTGTTATCAGAGCAGCAATGGTGCCGAGCTGTTCTCAGAGCAGCATTGGTGCCGAGCTGTTCTCAGAGCAGCATTGGTGCCGAGCTGTTCTCAGAGCAGCAATGGTGCCGAGACGTTATCAGAGCAGCAATGGTGCCGAGCTGTTCTCAGAGCAGCAATGGTGCCGAGATGTTATCAGAGCAGCAATGCGTACATGCTTTTCAAAGAGCAGCAAAATACACATTGCTGCTCTGAGAGCAACCTAGTATATATATGTACTCTGAAAACAGCATGTAACGATGCTGGAGGAACACATGCTGCTCTCAGAATACATTACTATTAATATGTTTAGTACTTGCTAAAATATATTTGGAGTATATTTTATATATAGATTTCTATATTGACCTGCAAATATTCATTATAGTTCATGTCATTGAGAAGTTCTCCAGTTTAAATCCACTTTGGTGAATGAGTTATGCAGATTTATGTAGTGGGTCACTGTGCATGTCAATCAAAATTCTTCTCCTGTCAAGTTGGCTGGTCTTGATGCAGTAATTCAATTCTGTGTGCCAGAAACTTTACCCAAGTAAAGGCTGGCTCTGAGAGACTACTGTCTGGGCACAGTCTATTACCTAGTTACTAACAGGCTGTCTGCCACTACGGTGGATACACTGCCAGTTTGATTCATTCACAGTAATTGGACGCACTCTTTCAGTGCTCGCAGGTTTACTCAAGTTGTCTCTTTGTTGTATCCTTTGTAGCAGCAATTCAGTTTGTTATAGACATACTGTAAGGGCCTACAGTATCTGTATGCATAGAGATGCCAGACAATTTCTCAAAGAGATTTTTCTTGATATTACATCAGCCAAGACCTTTTTTTAAGAAGTTTTCACATTGGGATTAGAACACCTTGAAGATAGAGAGAGGTATGTGATTTAATGTACTGTAGTCTACTGCACAGCTCATGTTCAGGGCTCTCTTTATTATTAGCCATAGGACATGATACTACTAGTCAGAACACAATGCCAGCTTGGTCCAAATGGTTTAACCTGCAGCAATACACTGTTGATAGAGATAACACAGGGTGTTTCCTTGCCATTAGGCTGAAGGACATTTAGAACATTTATCCAAAGCAGTTTACGTTGATGATGTAAGTAGTGAGCAAATAGGGGTTAGGTCAAAGGTTATGTTGGTCAAAGATGCTTACACGTAGACATATTGTGGAAGCCATAGGTGTGAACTAGGTGTGTAACAGTTCTGAAACCGAGGCGGAAATCGCGATCCCAACATCCACGGTTGCGTGTGGTCAGCACACTTGCAGCCAACGCGCTGCAGGTACAGCCTGTTGAGCTCTTGTACATTGATACTGTAACAAAACACATTTTCCATATCACATTTAACACTAGATTTTAACCACTGAGCCTTTCTGTAGTTTTCATAACACCAAGCAACATATAGGAATGCGTTTAGGAAGTTCGTGGGTTAATTAACCCTGTCACTACAATTCCAGGACTGCGGGGATTGTGGCAATGAGTCTTTTATACAGTAGGTATGCTTCCCTTTCTAGACCTGGATAATGAGGTTCCACTGGGTCACTGGGCCTCATCGCAGCCACTGTATTCTAGTAGAACAAAAAACTGTGATGGCTACACACTGCTCACATACATTGTCAATTTGCAGTGCATAATGTGTCAGAGGTTCAGTGTTCTCCAATACGTCATGCATTTGGGGGACAAAGCTGTCTCTCTCATTGTACCTTTTGCACCCATTTAGCGCCAATGTGCTATCATTGAAAAGAAAGAAAATCCATATCCACAAATAGAATCCCATTCTAGCTTTAGTATGATTACATCAACGAAAGAATAGAAAGAAGGCCTCCAGAGTATCCATTTACAGTGCAATAAAGAGAATGTAATAATATCAGATTATAGGTTGTCATTCTGTCTCTCTCTTCATATTAGACATTTTAAATGGGCCTATTGCTTTTCCTTGGAGTACTGAAATCAATGTATTGTTAATTTCATTTTCAGTGTGCCCAGAAAGCTACAGTTACGGGATACTACACTTTAGTCATTTGCTTTGAAATACCCATTGCATGATATCTTATGAATGCCCAGTAAACCTGCCAGTGTTATTCAAATATACTGTACATTAGGCTTGAGGTAATACAGGGGGCCAATATCTCTAGTGATATCCCAGTATCTCATAGCCGAGTGTTTATCGTGAATGCAAAATGCATTCATGGCACACAGCTCCCGAGGAGTCTCTCTCTGTCGCTGGAACGCTCTCCCAGCACCTTTCTCCCACGCACTCGCTATTGTTGCCTCATTCACCTCCCTCCCTTCTCTCTGCCTGTCCACCCACACGCCTCTCTTCTCCTCTTTCTCCGTCATCTCCATGTTATTTGCTCTGGTACCAAGTGACGTTTTATGTGTTCCACTGTAAAGACACACTCTACGCCGCAGTGGCTGCTCCGTCTGGGAAACAACCTTTTGGAGAGATTGAACTCAAACTTCTAGTAGGCCTACCTACATGTTGCGTTTGTGTGGTGTTCCAGATTAAACCGACCCCTTACCCCAGAGTTCCTCAGCGCTAGTTAGTAGGTCCCGAAGTCTTCTTGTCGGAGTTATCACCAGAAGCCTCCATGCATATTTCAGCTGTGCTTGGCGCCAACTAATTAGGTCAGAGATCCTCTCATTCCCATGGCAACTAAAGTGGCGCAGTCGCTGGTATAGTGGGTTGTGTACGTGTTTGTTTGTGTGACAGAAAGTGTGTGTTTGTGTGATATGAAATATATTGAGGGAAGGCTAGATGAATAGACTGACAGGTAAAGTGAGAGAATTGAAATAATGTCATAGGTGTGTGATAGTGGGTGTGTGATTGACAGAGAGAGGGAAGAGCTGTTATTAGTTATAAGTGCCACTGGCTTCAGAAAAGAAGCGTCTATGCAGAAGTCAGGAGACACTCTACAGTTCCTGTTTTCCTGAATTTGAATAATTAACCAATGTTCAAACTTCACTCATTCTTATCTACATTCTCAAAAACATGGATATGTAATTAATTCTCTAAAATAAACGGCTTGATTTTGAATAGAGATCCTACGTACTGGTAATATCATAGTACATGTACATTAGCCTACCTATTCATTGAAGAAATAGTGTGCAAACTATACGCTGGCTTTCAGGGAAGCTCTATTTATTTTTGGGAGAGGGTAGGGGCATGGCAGGGGAAGGGGGGGGGGGAGAAGGGGGGGTAACTTTGTCCAATGACAACTGAATTGTTGCAACAAGCATGTGGTCTACCTGCTTTAATGCACATCTCATGTTGGTTATATATATTGAAATATATATTAGGGCTGATGGATTATGGAAAAAATTATAATCAGGATTGTTTTGGTCAATATTGAAATCACGATTATTGAATACAGTTACTCATTTACTTATGAAAGATGTTGCATTTACTGTATCTAAAAAACTATTAAAATGAACAGTGATAAGACATTCAATCCCTTAATACTTCTCACGTTGATCTTTCAATTTCGTACCGCAAGGGAAAGTGTGCATATGCCTTTCATTGAGGACACAAGAAACTATTAGTGTTTACTTACATTTCATATTTCATATAAAATTATATTGTTGTTAGGAGACAGAAATTAATCATCGCTATACGGACGTGGTTTTCCAATCAGCGTCGTCCCTATGGGCGTGGTTTATATGTGCCGACCATGGTGCCAATAGCGAAAACGACCAGATGGTTCATACAATCAACTGCCAAGTATTTTTTTGAAAGGCATGTCTGGCATGTCAGGTTAAGCTCCACCCATTGTCACTGAAAAACGCTGGCGTACATTAGAAATTATTTGGAACATGCCTCTTTGCAAGCTGACGTTGGCAGTGTGAATGCAGGGTTAGGGTAGGCCTACGGACAGGTCATACATTGGCTACACAAATTTGCCACTGATCTGTGCCTCTCATTTTTTCATTAGAGTAGGTATAGCCTACTCATTTTTTCATTAGAGTAGGTATAGCCTACTCTAATGAAAAAATGAAAAGGGGCATCTCTCCAAAGGGGTCCATTAAGATCTACAAAAAGAAGTGATGAGCAGCTGTTTTCGCAAAAACATATTCAGGGTCTTGCTGTCTGTTTCATAACGGCAGAAAAACCCAGTTCACACTCAGATGAGGTGGGAATGTATGTCCTGCTTGCTGTACAAAGCTTTTCCAGTGTCTTGGCAGGGGCTTTGTCTCCAATTTCCTGTCGCGGACCAAGACCAAGATCTGTCAGTTGGCATAGATTGGTATATTCAAAATTTAAAAACACTAAGCTTCCTTGTTTTCATTTTGACAATATTAACATGTCGTTATGCTGGCTCTAAAGCAGAAAAAATAATAGCAAGGAATTGGCGCAAAAATTTTAAGTTTATTTTTTCTGACCTTTGGTTTATGAAGTTAAATGTATGATAGCGCATTGCCGCCACGCTTCAATGGTGATAGCAAGAATAGGAGTCATGCCCATGGCCTCAAGCACAAATCAATAATATAGCCTAGATGTATGCATGAGACAGGAAAATTAAGATTCGTAAAAATATAAATGTGTGGCATTTCACAAATCATGTTTCCAGGAGAGCTGGCTCCCCCATATATCGCACACAGCTGTTCCATTTACAATTAGAATGTTTTTGTAAGATACTAATCCAAATACGTATTGTAGCAGTGCAGTCCATCCAGGAACCAATCACTTTTGTTGCAGACATAGTCTACGTAACTGCATTTGATATGTTCTCTACTCTCTTTGGAAGGTAGTTTCTTAAACTTCTTCTCCTCAAGATCCATATGGCTCAATGATGATTATACAATTAGTTGAGCATTACTTTTCCAATTACTGTCAAGCCTTTGAAGACTTGTGTTCTATGTCTGTCTGCTCTAGGGACTTGAAGTCTAAAGGCTATGGTCTTACCCACCTAGACAAAAGCTTAATTGGATGTTCAGAAAGATTATAGTCTTTAAAATGTGAAATATACACAATGCTGGAACAATGCTGAACCTTGGACGATAGCTTGATGTAAAGATGCTTTATTTATGCCATACTGTACATTATTTTGTGCATGGCACAAAACAACCTTATGCTGTACCGTAGGTCCTAATACATTCAATTATAGTACAGTACACCCATCTTATCTTTGGATTCTCCAATAGACCTATTAAATAGTTTATTCAGGGGTTAATTAAAGGTCAGAAAACATGCTCGCGTTGTAGGAAAATGGTAGTTCTGTGACTATGTTATATGTGTGAAAGGCATACTGATGCTTAATCCTTGCAAGAGCTTACAAATTATGTTTTCTCAGCAGCTGTTGATTAGAAGAAAGGAAAATTAACTCTGTGGAGCTGGGGCAAGTGGTCATTATAATTGTAGACATCTAAGGCTTCTGTTTTGACAATGTGGGTTAGTACAGTTCTGCTGTCACTAGACAGACAGAATCAAAGAACAGCCTTCATAGACCTTCTTTATACTGTGTTGTCTATATCACAAATGTGTGCAAGAATCAGTCCTTTTGATAACTATTTGTTTTGTCAAAGCAGCAGCATAATGCAGCCATTATGGTGCTGCTTTGACAAAACAAATATGATCAAAAGCTTGATATTAAAAGCTTAGCTTCACCTGTGGGTTGTGCTGTCTGGGATATCAGTGTTTTGACTGGGCCCCTGTTCTTTTGGCTCTTCATGTGGGTGAAAGCCACCTGCTCTCCCAATGAGAATAGTAATACACATAACTATATGGTGCTGACATTGCTTTGCATGTTGTGAGGGACCTCCACCTCCACCAACGTGTAGACCCATCATCTACCTGAAGAAACAAAATGTGCCACACTTACAGTATATTCCGGCGTATAAGACGGTGTAAAACGGAGCTTCCCCCCACCGTATGCAGAGACCTTACGAAAGCAGCAAGGGCTGTACAAGCACGGTAGAAGAAAACCCAGAAGTGACTTAACGCAGTCCCGATGACGAGAAAAGTTGGGGGTCGTCTTATACGGCCAGTCGTCTTATACGCCGGAAAATATGGTAATTTGGTAACAGATCACAATCCAGGCTCCAATTGTGTCATTGAGTGGGCCTGAATGAAACAGTCATCTTTAACCAGGACATAATGACCTGACTATAATTTTGAGATATAGTTTGCTCAGATAAAACTGCAAGTCTCCCTTTTCCTTGGCGGGAGATCATAAAACCACAGTCCTGTCACGCAAACATTGATTGCGACTCCAAATGCACATTGTCATAGCAATGCAGAGTGAAGCACTCAATGCCGTATGATAAAATCATTCTTCTGAAGGCCCCATGGGACCAGGGATCGATACCAGCAGAGAATCAGCTGGGGGACTGTAGTGTCCAGAATACAGACTGAACTTCAGGTTGACCAATGGAGGGATTACTGAGAAGGAAAGTGTTCCATGGAAGTGACATGGACTGGATCACATTCAGGATATATTAATAATGTTAGCAATGCTGCTGTTGTCCAGTTAGTAGTGTTGATACTGCTACTATTAATGCTGTGATAGTAATGCTTCTGCTAGTAGTGGTGCTACCTCTTCCATATACATTATATACAGGAATTCCGAATAGAGCTCTATGCAGCACCGGTCCTGGATGTTCTGCTGCCCTAGGCAAGACATAAAAATGCCGCTTTGGCAATATCCACAGTCAGTGTAATATAAGTCTTTAACGTCAAAGACAGTGGTTGGATGCACATATCCCGCCCCTTTCCCCGGCGAGCCAATCGTCTACTTAATAACCGTAATGGCTGAGCCGTTAACCTAATAAGCCGATCGTGTGGTTGCACTGACGCGCTGGCCTGGTCTTGTTGGTCATGTCATCCAGAATGGCTGTCAAAAGGCCATCCATTTCTTATACAGCTGTAATTCTTTGCAATCACTTCTGTGTAAAATAAATGCATTTCTACAATGTCAAGAGGTCTAAATTGTGCTTCCCTGAGGTGCGTTCAAATTGGCAAACAAAGGCAAACGTTTGCAAACATTTACAAACAGTTCTCCGATTGCTTTAGGTTCACTGCGAACGTGTGCGTACGTAAGGTCACACATACGTTTGGAAGGTTTCCACATAATTATTACCCAGGTGGTTTATATGGAGGTGTCTCCTTGCCCATGGGAGGAGCAGGTTATGTGAAATATAGGCTGTGCAGCCCTTTGAGTCTGTAATGTGATTAAGCACTATATCATAAATACACTTGACTTTGATACAAGTTAAAAACAAAGCATGTTCTCTGGTACAATGGCATTGCTTCCCTCCCCTCCCACCACCCTCAGGGCTGAGCACGCTGCAGGTGGTCTTGGACACGGCGGCCGAGAGGAAGTGGCAGGTGACGGCCATCAACGTGGGCAACCTGAAGGACGATAGGAAGGACGAGGCCTACCGCTCCCTCTTCCAGGACCTGGAGACCAAGAAGGAGAGGCGCGTGATCCTGGACTGTGAGCAGGACAAAGTCAAGGACATCATGGAGCAGGTATGGGTGGACTATCCTCTGCAGCTACAATCAGTCTGGACCCTCTTCAGAGCAACAGTGTTTGTCTTGAAGGCAGTGCCAGTAAATCTCAATCAAACTTCCTTACATTTGATTGGACTACCTACCTTCACCCAATCAGCATGTTTAAAACCAGCTGGTGGAAACTAAAATGTATGATGTACACTGATGTCATCACCATGGGATACACTTCAGCTGACTGCTGACTGGCCTGCTTGTTCTCCACACGTTGGAAAAGCACTTTTGAATTGAGGGGTTCCAGATGGCCATTTTAGGATGGTGGTTTGGTATGGCATACCTGCATTTTTCAACCTCAACAAATTTGCTTTCAGGCGTACAGCTCCAGATGTAAAAAAACTTTCTGCATAATCAGACCCCAGTAGTAAACAGTGGGAAACAGATACCTTACTACACATGATACTGTCTCATATACAGTGTCATTGCTTATAACACCCAGAATATCTATCTTATCTTCTGATTGATAACTTTTATTGATGTATTGATATTTGGCAGAACAATTACACGTGTGCATACCAGGTGGAGATGTGACCCAGGACAATCTCAGTAATTGTTTATATAGACTGTAAACCAAACGGCAATTAAAGTCAAAGACGTATTCACCCATTATTTATGCTTCGCGCCATGCCCAGGGGAGAGGTTATTGATTGGTGTTTAAGACCTGCCTACGCCTGTTAAACCAAACGCTGAATGAAATCAATGTCAGCAGCCCAGAGCGCCTTATCGGGGAAAAAGCAGGATGTGTTCTGGTGGAAGGTTTCTCTCCTTCGGTCTCTCCCTGTCAGATCATATGAGCCACAAAACATTATATTTAAATCATGTGCGCTGGCCCTGACAAACGGAGATGCCAGTCAAGTGGCAGAATTAGTTTCAGGTGTGTCATTTATTATGGAGACGTTAATTCCTGCTGCTGCTGAGAAATGTCTTGTTCTGTATTGGTTACACTTCTGATCGTATGAGGTGAGCTTGGGACAGGATATCTCCAACTAGCAGTGTCTGTGTCTGTGAACAGAACAGGCTTAGTCCACAGATAACAGCCAGAACTGTCAGACATATTCTGGCTAATAGTCACAAAACAGAATGTAGAACTGTATGATACCACTGGCTGTCAAAGCTTTTCAGGTTTGTTATCTCTTACTTACACTCAAGACAAGAAATATAGTCTACTATAATAGCCTGAAGTATAGTCTTGTCAGAGTTATATTACATGCTTGACTGAATATGGTTTCTTTAGCTCTGCTAAGGCGTCTTTATACTTTACAGGTCATCACAATCGGAAGACATGTAAAAGGGTACCACTACATCATAGCCAATTTGGTAAGTAATAAACAAGTCAAATCATTGTTGAATGAAGTCAAATACACTATACACTTTGCTCTTTTAGTGCAAATAAATCCAATCACCATTCCACAGGGGTGGAGATGTGTTGTAAAAATGACATGAAGTGATTAAAAACAGACAGAAACTATGTTCGCAGGGCTTCATAGATGGAGACCTCTCCAAAATCCAGTATGGTGGAGCCAACGTGTCCGGCTTCCAGATCGTGGACTTTGACGATCCCCTGGTGTCCAAGTTCGACCAGCGATGGGAAGCTCTTGAGGAGAAGGAGTATCCTGGGGCAGACAGCCGAATAAGAGTGAGTGCACGGCACGCATGCATGCACGCGCACACACACACAGAACCCCAGAGAGGAAGAAATCTTATATTGTTATCATCTGTGTTTTTCGTATTGTTACAGTATTCTGCAATGCAACCCCTTGGACTGTATAGTCAAAAGGTGGGACACTTTTAAATGGTCCCTTTCAAATGCCCATACACCTGCTAATAGTGCAGACCATTCATGCTTCTAGCGCCACCAACAGGTCACTAACTGTTTTGTTAGGACTGACCCCAATAAACAGAATTACAGTAAATCTTGGGAAGGAAAGGTCTGATTTTCACAAAACATGGTCGCCACATTTGGTCCGAGGAGGTTACTTGAATATGGTTAAATACGTGTATTTTCTTCATTATTCTTCATAATAATAATTCACATTGGGCCAGGCTGCTAGTTGTTCTGTCAAGCTGGCGTCTCTACGCTTTAGCCTCCACTCAGGTAAGAGCAGCTCCATGTGGTGGAGCACGCTAAGCACTAATGGCCTCCTTCACCCCCAGTACACGTCTGCCCTGACGTACGACGCCGTGCAGGTGATGACAGAGGCGTTCCGCTACCTGCACAAGCAGCGCATCGACATCTCCAGGAGGGCCAACACTGGGGACTGCCTGGCCAACCCAGCTGTGCCCTGGGCCCAGGGTGTGGAGATAGAGAGGGCCCTGAAGCAGGTGACCATCTCACACACACACACGCACACACGTGCTCACACAACATGCACACACACACACACACACACACACACACACACACACACACACACATACTCACATGCACACACATACCGTACACTCGCACACATGATGCACGTATAGGCTACACACACAAATTCACAATCATGTACACATATGCTTACAGAGATGCACACACTAACGCGTGCACGCACACATACAGTACATTCATGTACACGCACGGGCACACATGGAAGTACACAAAACGCACATGTGCTTCTCTCTCTGACTCAAACTCTACATTGCATGGTTGCCGAATTCAGTTGCCGTGGCAACAGTAGATTTCCTTTCACCTGCCTGATAAAGGAAACGCGAAGAGGTGAGGTGCTCGCTTGAGAAGCAAAGAACGGCAGCTGTATGGGCACTGTGCACGTGCACAGATGTGTGGTAGCTGGCATGCCCTTCCTAGCATCTGCTAGCATCACCATGCTAGCCCTAGCCTCTGCTTGTCTATGGGCTAGGCTAGCATTTGGGCTTGTAAACTTCGTCAAGCTTACTTACTGCGCCTTTAAAATGGGTCTATATGATATCATGTCACTAAATATCATACTAAGTAAGACCACCATCCTCTGACCAAAGCGAATGCTTCATGGGCACCACACACACACACACACACACACACACACACACACACACACACACACACACACACACACACACACAAAGGGCCCAGCTATGAAAACAAATAAAAGAGGAACTTGTATACATTTATGTTATTCTCTGTTCAGGACACCATTACTCCACTATGGGCTGGTTTCACAGACAAGGATTAAGCCTAGCCTAGACAACATGAAAGAAATCAATGATGATCTCCATTGAAAAAAGTTCTTAGTCTAGGACTAGGATTAATCCATGTATGTGAAACCAGCTCTAAATCTTTACATAGAAAATCGCTATTTGCTACAATATATAATATAAAAATATTTGATATATACCCGGTCTGTAAATGAAGGTAATGTGGAAGGTAAACATATAGTCAGCTATTGCAAGATAAATGTAATACGCTTTTTGTCAAATTCACCAAATATCTTCTTGCATTCCACTATCTTACCATTCTCGGTGCATGCTGAAACAATAATCAGCTACAAAGTGTCGAACACAGCTCCCAGCAAAAATGCCTTTGGCTTTGCAATGCGTTTCAATGTGTGGGGCATAGCTTCTGAAGAAGTTCATTTTGATTTGAGCTCAAAATTAGCAAGCCTTCTCGAGAATGACAAACCCTGCCTTTATTAAATCATAGTACATTTTTTTATTTGGAGCAGATGTTATAGTAATATTCTAGCAACTTTTTAATGAATGATAGTAATAATAATTAATTTACCTGCTGCGACAGAGCGGGGGGGCGACAGGTGAGCCAAAATTTGCTGGTTCGATCCCGGCTAACTCCTCACCAAGTGTCGAGGTGTCCTTGAGCAAGACCCCTAACCCTAACTCCTGGTGGTTGGTTGCACCAGCAATCACCATTGGTGTATGAAAGTGTGTGTGAATGGGTGAATGTGAGGCTAAACTGTACAGCGCTTTGAGTGGCTGGAAGGTTAGAAAAGCGCTGTATAAATGCAGTCCATTTACCATTTACATTTGTTTGTAAGGTTCGGGTTGATGGCCTAACAGGAAACATCCAGTTTGACCCATATGGTAAAAGAGTTAACTACTCCGTCAACATAATGGAACTGAAGAGTAACGGTCCCATAAAGGTATGACTCAACTAATTCTCTGTGATTTACCCATCTATTTATTATTGATGATTGTTGCTATCAGGTTGCTATTAGCATGACTCAGAATTACATTTAGGGATATGCATATTATGTTTTACATTATAATTTTCCTGCAGATCGGATATTGGAACGAAGTCGATAAAATGGCTGTCACCAAGTCAGATATCTTCTCAAATGAGAATGGAACAGGAATGGAAAACAAAACTGTCATTGTCACCACTATACTGGTAAAATAAATAAAACATATTTTTCTGTACTGTTGAATGATATCATTATCATTATATCATATTATGCTTAATTCTTAGTAATTCATGTATTTTCTGTGTCAGTTTGACGTCTCGATAGACAACTGCTGTAACACCTGATGCGTGTGTATGTGTGTGTGTGTGTGTGTGTGTGTGTGTGTGCATACAACGGAACTAGTTGAAGTGGCATTTATTTGGTCTCTCAACATGTACTGGACCTGTGCTATCTCTGTAACCATCCCCCAGGAAGCACCATACGTGATGCTGAAAAAGAATGCTGACCTTTTTGTGGACAACGAACGCTACGAGGGTTACTGTGTCGATCTGGCAGCAGAGATAGCAAAACACTGTGGCTTCAAGTATCAGCTTAAAATAGTCGGGGATGGAAAATATGGAGCCCGAGATGCAGAGACCAAAATCTGGAATGGGATGGTCGGGGAGTTAGTTTACGGGGTGAGTTCTGCTTAATATCTTAAATATGATGTATAATCTATTTGATGCAGCGACAAACAGCAAACATGAACTTAATAAGCCTTAATAATACACCTTCCTCACCTCAAGTTGTCATGCTGTTGGGTCAATATGAACTATTCTGATACTTTTATTTATTCTGCTTATTTTCAAATTTTTGTCTTATACACCTATGATCAAATATTTATGGTTACATGATATGAGATGAGGTGACGTAAAATTAGATGATATTTAGGTATGGTTACATGATATCAGATGAGATGATGTAAATTGAGATGATATTTAGGTATGGTTACATGATATGAGATGAGGTGATGTAAAATGAGATGAGGTTTATGGTTACATGATATGAGATGAGGTGATGTAAAATTAGATGAGTTTTATGGTTACATGATATGAGATGAGATGAAATTCTATATTTAGGTTTATTAGATGAAATGATGAGTTGAGGTAAGACAAGATGAGATTTAGGTATGGTGAGGTGAGGTGAGATGGGATTTGATAACAGCTCCAGTGTTCTGCTTGTGGCAGAAAGCAGACATTGCGGTGGCTCCACTAACCATCACCCTGGTTCGGGAGGAGGTGATCGACTTCTCCAAGCCCTTCATGTCGCTGGGCATCTCCATCATGATCAAGAAGCCACAGAAGTCCAAGCCGGGCGTCTTCTCCTTCCTGGACCCGCTGGCCTACGAGATCTGGATGTGCATCGTGTTCGCCTACATCGGCGTCAGTGTGGTGCTCTTCCTGGTCAGCCGCTTCAGCCCGTACGAGTGGCACACCGAGGAGTACGAGGATGGCCAGATCCAGACCAACGAGTCCACCAATGAGTTTGGGATATTCAACAGCTTGTGGTTCTCTCTCGGGGCGTTCATGAGGCAGGGCTGCGACATCTCACCCAGGTAGGGAAGAACATACTTAGTATGTACCAGGGCTGGGTATATGATACCATTGTGTCACCATGACACCATATATGACATTATGAATGTAGATGTAAATACAACTTGCTGTGTACGATCTTTTAAATACACTGTTTGGAACTAAAAGAATCCATCATATTGTGTTGGTCCCCCAAGAGTCAACAGTCTTGTTGATGTGTGAGCACTGAGCACTGGAAGTGAGATGTGCTGATAAAGAC
>JAODOY010000006.1:3397367-3411243 GCA_025399855.1 Forbesichthys papilliferus | reverse complement strand
GTAGTGCTGATGAAGAGGCTGAGACTAGAGACAGTCTCTTATGTGACGTAGTGCTGATGAAGAGGCTGAGACTAGAGGCAGTCTCTCATGTGTGCTAATGGAGGGAAGAGGGTGAGGCTGGAGGGATAACCTTCAGAAAGCGATGATGTGGTGGTGGATGTTCCCCTGATCTCAGGCTCCACAGACACATGGTGACACATCTTAGCGATGGCGGGGGCCCCGTCAAGAGGAGGCAGGTTCCCCGTTCGACCCGCGGGGGCCGTGGTGGGTCCTGGAAGTACTTCGATATGCCCTTGTGACCTCACAGCCTGTTGTGGAAAAGCGTTTCCATTTGCTGGGAAAAAAACGAATGCACGTTACTTTAGCTTCATTCCCATAAATCACACGGAGTATGTCATCTTAAATGTGGAGTCGCTAATACTATAGCTGCTAGTACGCTAATACACTTTTGACAAACTCAATAGCCTCACGGTACGCTAGCTGTCTGTTCTGTATATGCACTAAAAAAGAGGGAGGGAGGGGGAGAGGAAGCTTTGGAGGAAGCACCCTTTGGTCAAGTTCAAATAATAATAATGTTTCTCCAGCATCGCTGACTCCACCTTTAAACAAAGCGTGGCCGTGGATGCATGAACGAGGTTCACAGCGTGAGGTAGTGTGATGAAGGTTAGCTATAGAAGACTTAACGACAGTTAGAGGCAAGTAATAACAATTTGTGACTTAAACTGGGTCCATCCATGAGCTCTCCTCAGGATTTGGGGATGCTTCTACTGTAGTAGTCAACAGCCAACTAAGGTAAGGCCAGACACTGGTATGTACAATGAAGGTGAATTGTTGTGACAGTGTATCTACCTTCATAAAGGTGCTGTTTGTAGTGGCTGTTCCCTTGTACAGGTGTGGATGTAGGGGCTACAATTTTCTCCAGCGTTGCGTCATTATCCTGTTTGGGAAAGATATAGTTTTCACTGGCAGTAAATACATGTCACAGTAACGTCACAGTTCTTGTTCAAAATGTTTCTGTATTCAAGTGAGGTGCAAAACGGAATTGAAATGTTTCCAATAATAATGTTACATTCAATTTCTTTTTCTTTTTCATTCAGAATGCTCTAGATTATTCTGATGATGAAAATGTTTTCCATTATGTTACACATATTATAAATAAATTCCACATCAAGGGTAAAAATCATAGATTGGATAGAGTAATCTATTTTCTTCCCATATTAAGTTTCACCTTTTAATGGCAGTTGTAGCCATGCTCTACACCTCGTGGCTATTTTGGATTTTAAATCGGTCCTTTACAAAATGTTCCCCACCACTCTTCTTACATCCCCAATATAGCCTCAAATGGACCCTTTGGAAAGCAGTCATGTTTAGTGGTCAAGACAGTGCCCATGTATATCATGCTGCATTTGTTGTGCCCAACAGCCCTAGGCTTGGAGTAGCTGGCACCATGGCGATAAAGCCATTGTGTCATTGTGATTGACATGTCAGTCCACTAATCTACCTAGCACAGCTAGGACTAGCGGGGATTAGCGCTGGATACACAGGCATCTCTGCAGCTAAACGGTAGCTACACTGCAAAAAAAAAGATATCTAACGTAATGTGATAGTGTTGTTTTTAGTTGGACTTGTTTCTAATATAAATGTTTATCTAGTGATAAACTTGGTAAGAACAATCTTATCAAGTGAATTTCACAAATGTGCTTGTTTTAAGCATAAGCAAGCTCATAGCTAATATTTTGGCATTTATATTTTATATGGCATTTTTGCAGTGTAGGCCACATGTGGTTTCAGACCACGGGGCCTGACCCTTGCAGATCACCCTCCCGCTGGGGTTAGTTCCATATCACCCTTCTGAGAACGACATACGAACACGCACACACACACTGACGCACGCAGAGTCAGATGTGTGCATAAAATGGCCTTCTGACCTCAGTGCACTAGAATGCTGACGTGTTGTGCATATCCAGAGGGCAACAGCTGATGGGGGGGGGGGTCAAGGAATTCAGCTTTCCATCGGGGGAGCTGGGAGTGAGATGGGGTGTGCAGGCTGAAGGCTCTGCCTTAGAGCCCAGGGGCACTGGGATTATATGGAGCGCCACAAGCTTATAACACGTGACTCTTTGACTGTGTGTGTGTGAGAGAGATCCTGCACGTGTGTATGTCATGTCCATTTGATAAACTGTCAGAGGCATTTAGGCTATACTCCACATTATACAGACTGTCAGAGGCATTTAGGCTATACTCCACATTATACAGACTGTCAGAGGCATTTAGGCTATACTCCACACTATACAGACTGTCAGAGGCATTTAGGCTATACTCCCCACTATACAGACTGTCAGAGGCATTTAGTCTATACTCCACATTATACAGACTGTCAGAAGCATTTAGGCTATACTCCACATTAAACCAGACTCTCAGAGGCATTTAGGCTATACTCCACACTATACAGACTGTCATTATAGTCACAGAGAAGAAAAACATATTCTTTATGCAACTACTCTGACATTTTTGCCCGATATGTGGCTAAAAATTAGGTTATTTTAATGTAATTAACTAATACGTCTTTATGTCTGAATTATAATAGTATTATTATTCTTATATTTCTTTTAGTTTGTGTGTATATACTGTATATGTGTATGCTATATGTGTATATGTATCTTTATTATTATTATTTTATTTACATGAATTGTGTGTTTCTGTCATTTATGTTAGGACCCTCTTGAAAATGAGATGATACATTTCAAGGTGTTTATCCTATGGAATAAATTTGGAATAAACAGTTGGTTGAAACACATGGGGGGTTGAAACTAAGGTTGGATGCTAATGCTAACCCATATTCATGACACCTATTCTCTCTCTCTCTCTCTCTCTCTCTCTCTCTCTCTCTGAGAGTTGATTCTCAAACCCCCTAAACTGGGCCAAAAATAAATGTGCCCTTTTGGGGACCTGCTGTTTTAAAAGAGAGTCGTCTGTCTGTGTAAAGAGCTCTGTGGCTATGCCAAGCCTGTCTTCTTTACTATACCATCCCAAAATATAATAATCAAATTATCATTCACCTAGAATTATTATACTATTCCTACTCATATAAACAGGCTTCTGTATTCCATATAGAGCAGTGATTCTTTTGTATCCCTGTAAACTCTTTTCCTAGCCTATATTAGAAATGCTTATTAATATAGAAATGATTTCAAGAAATATCAGCAGGACTACTGTATTTACATGTATTATTTCCAATGTCTAGTATAGTATACCATTGCCATAGTAAGTATGCCCTTCAACCATAGAATGGCTTCAGCATTCACAAGGCAGGGTTAGTCGTTCTCGATAACACTTGCTAACTTCACGCTCAAATCAAAAACGCATTACGAAGTATGCGTAGTAATACGGCTTCGTTGATGTAAACACTTATTTTTTCAACACGCACAGAGAACGTTAAGCTAGCGGAATGCAAACAGTGATTTGGTGAATTTGACAGTAAGTATATTATCTTATAACAGGCTTACAATAGCTGACTATACCTTTAACAGGGGCCAGTATCAGTGAAGTGGAACCTCATTTTCAAATTTTTCATGCTTACTTTTTCATGACACGACACTTTATCTAGGCACAAACTCTCCGTCATTTGACTTTTTGTCTCAATACACAACTAATTGATTAATCATAACCATTAATGTGTACTCATATAATGTAAAAGGTGGAGTCAGCAATGCTGTAGAAGGATTATTGATTTGAACCTGATCAACAACAACATAAACACCTCTCCCTTTAATGCCATTTGGTTGTTCCTTCAGAAGCTCTGCCCTCCACACATTGGTCACCCAAGGCGGGGCTAGTGTTGTGTGGTGCGGTCTGCAAGGTAGGGCAAGCGCAAGGAGACAATTCGACACAACCAGCGTATTCGCTTAACAATCGTTGACTTCACCTTTAAATAAAAATAAGATAAAAAATGGAGACACTCACGTTGACCTGGGCGCTCCTCTTGGTTCTCCAGGGAGGGGGGGCGTGGGAGACTATGGAGTCTCCTCTGGGAGGCGAGGCCGGCGGGGAGGAGAAGGAGGCGGCCGACCCGTAGAGGAGAGCGACGTTTTGGCCCCCAGCGCCGGTCCCCTCCTCTTCCCCTCCGTGCCCGTTCTCCAACCCCCCCTCCCCCGCCGCCTGGCCCCCCTCCACCAGGCGGGCAAGGGCCTCCAGCCGGGCCCGGAGCCTGTTGTTGTCCTCCTGCAGTGCGGCCACGGCCCCAGCCAGGGGCAGCGCCAGGCGAGCCTCCTCCTCCAGCCTGCGGCTGACGCGCTGCTCCAGGGCGCACACGTCGCCCCGCACCTCGCCCACGGCGGCGGCCAGCGTGGCACTGAAGCGGGCCAGGGCCTCCCGCACCACCTCCTCGTGGGCCCCGGTTGCCATCGGCAACGACGCTGCGCCCTCCTGAGCTACGGCTGCGGCCAGTTCCATGTTGTGGAGACCTTTGACCCTCAGCCCCGACGCTCCTGCTGCGTCACCTTCACCGCTTGTCTGGTGCAGGGAACCGTGGCGACGGGTCGAGACCCCCACCAACGTGACCCCCTCCCCTTCGCGCTGTAGGAGCGGTTTCCGTGGCGTCTGGGGTTTAAAAATAACTCAGGTCGTAGAAAGACCGGGCGGCTCTCTCTCTCTCTCTCTCTCTCTCTCTCTCTCTCTCACTCACTCTCTCACACACACACACACACACCCCTCAGCTGGCCTGGGCAAATAGCTGCTGTTATTTATACGCCAGCCAACAGAAACACGCACACAGGCAGACATCTTAGCGAAGCATTATAGTGCATTATTCACCGTGACTAACCTCGTAAACAGGGTCACAGCCGAAGACGGTGGAAGAGCTCCTGTCACAGCATCTGCAGTGTCTCTCAAACACTGCTGTGTGCGTGTGTGTGTGTGTGTGTGTGTGTGTGTGTGTGTGATCTAAACACGTCTCCTCAGATTTGAGTGCAGCAGTTTTACCTTGTATTTGGAGAGTACATCAAAGAGGGAGGAGCCAGCCTCCTCTCTCTGCTGTTGGCTAATAATGGAATGAATGTGTGCTTACTTAAGGCCCAAGTAGTGTGTGTGTGTGTGTGTGCGTGCGTGCGCACTTGAGTATTTGGGGTGGATTGCATTTGTACACACAATACACATAAGTAATAAAAAACATTTATAATAATCTTTAAAATTAGAGTGTGGTTCAAAGTTTAAAACACACCTGTAGAAGTGTTAAGCAAACAGGATTACAGGGCCTTCCCTCACAGATACCCTAGCTCTCTCCCTAAACACCTGCTTGCATTGTGGATCTATTCCCATTATCTATATAATGAAGCTATGATTGGTCTTTTTACTGTTCCAAATGGTCGGCGATTTAAAATGTGTATGTGATATTATAAACATTAATATAGCAGCAAACAACTACTGGGCTTTTTTCAGGCTGGATCAGCGGCACAAGCAACAGCCTAGCTCTAGGACCATATGGGCCTGGATTCGAATATGGCCTGATGTGTTTTCCCAATCCTTCCCCAATACTTTGATTATGGTCTCACTATACTGTCCATAAAAACAAAACGCAACAAATATCAAGTAAATTAGCAGATTGTTTTACCCAAAGCCACTTACGGAGTACATTTACAAGTATTTAGGAGCAGTTGCTGAAGAATTCCTGCTGTTATGTCAAATTGTCTCCATAGTCACCTTAACCAATATTCTGACCAGTACATCATTTATCGTGGCAGGAAGATGCTTCTCCTCAACGTTGTTTCTGGCTGCAGACATTTCTTGCAGTTGGGTGAAACATGTAAAAGCATTATCGTGCAAATAAAATTACACTTCACTCAATGTATCAAAGTATTAATAGTTATATTTAAAGATATCGTGTACTATTACAGTGCCCTCTACTGTTATCTGAGACTTTCACACACACACACACACACACACACACAAATAATTTTAGGCACTCAAGCAGACTATCAAATCAAATTTATTTATCTTGAAGGGGTGCTCTGAAATCACAAGTTGCAACTAAATAATTCATCTCAGTTAATGGTTACATTATTTCACAAAAGAGGCCAGTCTCTTTCAGATAGGAAAATGTTCCACCAAAAAAAGGTCATGCTAAAAAAAATGAAAGACATTTTATATATGTATATATATCAAATCAGATATATAAATATATACAAACACGTATGAAAAGTTAGAATGTTATCAAAACTAAACAGAGGGCAGGAAGTGTTAGAGGTTGTGAATGCGATAATTGATCATTAACCATAATTGATAATTGATCAAACAACCATACGCGATCATGACAAATCAACCATATGCGATCATGACAAATCCAATTCAGCAGATTGACGTACATTTTATAGTCTGAGACATCTGAGGCAAAACAAAAGCGCAAAACAAATTCAGCACACTTTATCTCTGCAATTAGTTTTCCAACCCAAAACGACATGATTAGCCAATCTGCTCACTTATCCAGAAAACTGCATTAAAGATTAGCTAAACACAAGCTCTTTGATAGAAACTGTAATATTTTCTGTTAACTGTTAAAACTGCACACGTTCAATATGATTTTTTTTAAGACAATTGTGAGGGGAAGGGGGGTTTGTAAGAGACATGTATACTACAGCAGACCACACAAAAGGCCTTCGCCATGCATAGCTAGAATCTGGTGCTTCGTTGAGGATATGATATGCTAATGCCCAAAGTTTTTGGAATAAAAAGAAGAGATAGAGCCACAACCTTTGTAACACTGCCTGCCAACTCTGGTGTTATTGTGTTGAGATTTGAGGGTACGGCAAATAGATTTTTCACAAGGCGCTGGGGACCAAATTTGGTCCACTGTCCGCAGAGTTCAAAATCAATCTAGGCAACACCCACTTTGCACAGCTTCAAATTGAAATAAAATATATATAAATAATAATGTTTATATATAAAAAAAAAAAAATCTGGACAATGCATTTTCGTGATAGATTAGCCTTCATTTCAACGGTCCAAGTACAGAATGCTACACACCGCTCGGAACCCGGATTCATCCTAAAATCCTGAAACTAAAACCCACTTTTCGGAAGGTCTACCCAACCCCAATCCCCTCTGTGATCTATGGTCCCCATGCAGGCAGGACCAGCCCTGGACAGATAAAAAAACAAATGTAAACAAAAAAGAAAATCAATGCAGAAATACTGAGGAAGGAAAGGGGTCAAATTAAATATAAATGGTGACATGGGGTACAGCCGCTCAAAGGAGCTTTACATGGTCTGCTGTGGTTCCATACTATTCAATACTTCGGACGAGACAGGACGGGTATTGCAGGCTGCTGGATAATGCACTAAATGTTGTGATAAAACCCACTATGCATGACCTTTAAAGAGGGACACTCCAATGTTTTGGTTTACGGAACTCCCGCATTTCAGTAGCCCTCGTGCAACGCGGTCCAGAAGAAACCGAATTGAGACCAGAAACTTGTGGGATACTAGTGAAGTTGCTAGTGGAGAGCGTGTCCCTTAAATAGCTTGTGACTACTCAGCACGGCTCACGGGTACCTTTCAACTGAGGCAGGCACCCAGTCTTAAAGTGTGACAGCTCAATGTAACAAGAAGGACGAACTGAAGAGACTAGGAGGGCAACCTCCAACTCCAGTCATTTCACATGAGCGTTTTCTTTACGCAAGTCGTATGTGCGATTGTGACGCGATCAACTGACAACACTGATTGATGATCAGGGGGAGGGGAAGGGAAAGCACACACCGGCTCCGCTGTAGTCCCCACAAGTCCTGTCTCCCGGGGAGACTATAGAACTCAGGCTGGAGGGAGGAGGCTGTGGGAGCAGTGGAATGATCTACTACGGACACACTACACACACACACACACTCACGCCAGTGCAAACAAGGAACACTAAATTGTATTGTCGATTCAATTTTGCTCCCGTTACTACGATTATTGACCATGGTTGACTAAAGTGCCTGACTATCTTTGGTCTACCAACCTACAGAAGTCTGAAAGCATAATTGGAAGAGAGAGAAATAAAAAAATTTAAAAACAAACACAATACTTCTTTAAAAATTAAAAGTACACTGAAGAAACGGGAAGTGAAATGGGTGGGGGTGAGAAATGCATGTCACTCAAGATATAACCACTTTCAGCCAAGCATTATCTTATTGGGGATCAATCGGGTTTCTGATCTTCTCTCACAGTTTTTATTTCATTGTAGAATAAACCTCTAAGTATATAGAGACTTGTGTCAACATCTTGATCAAACCCTGAGCACAGAGAGGACACCTCTAACATACAGCAAGTCTATATATAATATATGAATGACTTTTAAAAAAAAATACTCAGTGAGAAATAGTTAACTATGAATGTTGGGATATGTATATTCTGCATGCGCATAACTCTTGATTATGTTACAGTGGAATTCTAAGGCTCAGAACATTGGATGTGTGTATTCATCTATTGTGATTATATGTGTATTTCAGTGAACCAGACTACACGCTATATGGAGGTAGAGGGACTGTCAGCCTCAAAAACAACGGGCATATACAGTGTGTGATCACTATTGCCTTTTCGGAAACCCCTTTATGTCCACTAATACCATCCAGGTCGCTATAGCTACATCTAGGCAAAATAAAAAGGAAAAAAGAATGGTATTTACACTTATGGCTTAAAAAAAAAAGAAAAAACAAAAAAAGGCCCAAACAACAAAGGGATGACCGCCATGCACTGTACTGCAGTTCCAGATCAAGCCAACTGACACAAACGTTGTGAAACAGGAGTTTGGAGGCAAGACTGGCCAGGAACATTTGCAGGACTGAAAAACTAGCCAAGATATGGCAAGTGTTAAGCAAGTGGGAGACAGAGGGGGGGTTGTGGGAAGGTTACAGTGAGAGGTGTGATTGGTTACAGACAAAAGACCCTTAAAGGAGTGTGCAACGCTGACCGGGCTCTCTACGGGCCTGTACTAAACCTGTTCTGGGCCCTAAGCCAAACATCGTCCCATTGCTCAGCCCATTGCTCCCCCTCCACCCAGCTTCCATCAGTCACAACAGAGGCCCTCAGTCTCTGCATCCCTCACAGACCTGTTGGCATGGGAACCAGCGTGAACCAGAACCGCGGAACCCACCAGGTCTTTACCACTGGCCCTAATGCCTATAATGCAGTACCGCTGTGGACCAACAGGTGTCTCCCTGACAGGGGAGAAGTAAATGGTCCCTGTGAACTGTACCAGGAACCCACGAAGCGGACCTACTTGTATACAGTACGTGTGACATGAGAATACCATGTTGAAATGTTGTGTAGCTAAGATCACTTTGCATAGATCACTACTGCGGGACATACAGCAGTACCCCACAACTCATGCTCAGTTTGCTATTAAAGTCTGCGGTTTGTGTAGTTACATAAAATTACATTTGAGAGAAAAGAAAAAAGACAATTCGAGATCCATTCTTTGATATTGATTAAATTGATATACTCTATATAAAATGTTTTGTGTAGCATGATAAACATATGTAGCTTTGCATTAAAATAGCTTGGGGAATTTCTAAACAATATGGTATCATTTCATCAAGTGTGGCTTTCTAGGAACATTTGTCATGAAATTATTGCCCAGAAGCTATAGCTAACGCACATATTAGCTATAGCACTAGCATGGAGTAGCTATAGCTAATGTATACCCCATAGGATGTGCTCCTTGCATCAAAAGAAAAAAAACTGATGATTAAAGACTTGTGTGGAAAATATTATACTGGCCAGTTAATTCTTATAATCAGTAACCAGTGATTCAATTAGTTATAATACCAATAATATATGTTCTTGATCATAGATAAGAGGTTCGATTACTCTGAACTGGCCGGCCAATGCCCATGTTATTGCTCTGACTGTGGCCCTGAGTAGAATCAGGCACTATGTTAGCATCAGAGGTATCTCCTGCCCTTAGGAAGGGGCTGCCACCCTCTCCTATGAATGCCACAACACCTCCCTCGGGTCTGAACAGAATACTTGACCTAATAACAGGGATGCTCCTCCGCCACACATTCCGACATAACGCCAAAAAAAAAAGCAAAAAAAAAAAAAAAGCGCACCGTCTCTCACGACCACTGACTAGCTCTGCGTGGCAATGACAACTACTGCTATTATATTTCACAGGGTTATTTCACTCAGGGTTTCACATGCGTACTGTAAGCCAGGGTGACGCAGACCCCCCCCCCCCCCTCCCTACAGGCTACCGACTGTAATGCGCCTCCACTCACACGCCATTGCAAATGTGGGACGGGGCAAATGAACGTCGGGACTCACAGAGGACCAGGTAAGGGGAAAAACAGGGGAAAAAAAAGGGGCACCGCATCAAACTATGCGCGACCGACTGATCACACCGATGTAAAAAAATAAAATAATATATAAAGTCAGGTTGTAGTGTCACATTAGATCACATTTATCAGGTTTCATGTAACATGTGGTGAGGAAGATTGCATTTAGCTGTGGTTGAGGTGACACTGGTAGACACGCCTGGTCCAGCCCCCCCCCCCACACTTCGTCCCAGCTAAGTAAATGTGGTGAGTGCGTGTAGCTTACTGAGGTGAGAGGGGGCGGGGGGGGTTGGGGAACTAACATGGAAATGTTCAGATGGCCACACTCGTAAAAACAAACCAGGTAACAGAAAGATAAAAGATAAACCTTTGTTGTACGCAGCCCCTCGTCCACACGGCAACAGATCTGTCCAAACAGTCTGAACACAAAGCAGAGAACAAAACAAGGAAGCTGTCCTGCCGGTAAAGCAGGACAAATGGAGGTGAGGTGAAGTGGAGGGTCAGGGCTCCACCCCGCCCTCCACTTCAGTCCATTGACCTTTTTACTTGGTGTCAATTCCCGCCAGAGAACAGACGACCCCAGTCCAGCGTGGAGGAGAATAAAATTCATTTGAGAGCGTTTGGTGAGGCTCCACTTGAGGGGGAGGAACTCGGAGTAAGGGCAGTAACAAATGACAGGCTGGGGTGGAGGGTTGTAACAAGAGCAGTCCTAGCTTAAAGGGGTCAGGTCGACACAAGGGTGGGAGGTCGGGGGTCGGGGGTTAGGGGATGCTAACGTGGTTAAGTAAAACAAGTGTCTCTGCAGATTTCGTAGCGCTAGCGGGCTGGGTGGCCGCCGGCGGGTCGTCACTCTTCCTTGGCATAGTCCGTGAGCGGCGGCGGCGGCGGCGGGTCGCCGGGGGCGACGGCTGCGGTAGCCGCCACCTCGCCCCTGCAGCGGCTGCGCTGGTAGAGCCGGCAGCCCTTGCGGCACAGCAGCACGAACCAGTAGACCTGCGGCGCCAGGATGCAGGAGCTGCCCAGGTTGGCGGCCAGCGGCAGGTGGAAGGGCGCGGCGTGCAGCGGCACACCGTAGTGCCGGCCGTACATCCAGTACATGTAGGGGAACAGGGCGATGCGGCACACGAAGAACGTCAGCAGCACCATGCCGCCGTTGGCCTTGTGCAGCCAGCACTCCTGCAGGCCCAGCTGGGGAAGGGGGGGGGGAGGGCAAAGGTCAAGGTTATCTTTAGTATCCCCGAGGGGCAACTGGTGGTACAGCCAGTGGTAGCCACATAATAAACAATAATAATAAATACGTGACAGATATGCAGACAATATAAAGGTCTCATTGTGTTATTTCAAAACCAAATGGCAGCATTAGTTCATAGATCTCTTTGTCTTTGTCTAGAGAGTAAATTGACCTCCTTCGACAGGTGGGGCTAGAATCAGCCAAGGAACTGGATGATTATTTTCAATGAAGATCTTCATTATTTGGGGCTAGGCTTAAAAGGTCATTCTCGAGAACGCTTGGTTACTTAAGAGCTCAAATCAAAACGGTGTCGCATCGCGGTCTTCTGCGGCACCGCCTCACACAATGAACTGACGGGATAACCTGGTCATTCAGTGCATTCAGGTTCTCGGCTGTCTTAATTGTATTGCCACATAACAATGCCGAGCCTAAACCTGACCATTTAAAGACTATAAATCTGCCGCAGATCCAAATGGCAACCTGCCTTGGCAATCTACAACTTTGTAATTTCCGATCTGGTCCACAGGGGGGCAGTGTGACTGTGTGAAAGGGTGAAGCAATGTTCTGGCAATTTTTTCCCCCTGCTGAGGCCAGATGTCAGCAAAAAGCTGCAAGGCCGTGGGGTCTAACGCTCCACTGCTGCAAAATGTCTCCTCTGCACTCACAGCGCCGAGCTTATGTCCGAAAAGCGGTTCTCGAGGCTCGGGACATGCCAGGGTATATGCCACGCATCACCTTAATATTGAGTCTGGCATGTTAATTATGAACGCTACAGAGGCAATATACATTGTCTGAGTAAGCTAATGTCCTGTGTTTACTGACAAAGAAAGAGATGCCATAGTGTCTGAACAGAAACATTTTTTTTGGTTTGGTTTTTCCACCCTGTAGTGGACATACAGTAACATGATCGCAACCATGTATGTTTGGATCCATGTATGAATATTCTCAATTTCTTTGGATTTGTAACAGTATTTCATTTTTAAGTTCTCTATTGAAAAAGGAGGTTTTAATCTCAATGAGATCCCCTGGTTAAATAAAAAAATCAAAAACAGGAGGTAAAGGAACATGAATTTAGCTTGTCGATTGAGGTTAATGACACAATCCTAGTTAATATTTCCCAGACACATGCATTATATGGCCGTCAAATGGCAACAATCAATCTTACTGTGACAGTGCGATTAAGTTTTATATTAGCGCTTAAACATTGACTCCTCTTCATTTGCTTAATAAGTCCATAGTTACTATTTAATCGATGCGTCTTCCAATATGTCCCCCATACATTTTGTTTCCTGTACACCCAGCCTCAATCCAAGAAAGACTGAAACTATTATTTAATGCCTTTCATTGTAAGCAAATAAGCGAGTTCTATTAGCCTTGGGTTAAAATGACACCTGCTGTTTCGACCGATAACCCTGGGGTAGTCTTTATTTACTTGGATGGCTTGTTTTTTCACGTGCCTGGAGCTAAGGTCCCTCTCACCTGAATAAGTATCTTCCCCAGGGACACAAAGGGCGTGCTGAGCTCTGTGAGAAACAAGCAGCCGATGAAGAAGTCACCCTGGTCCTTTCTGAAGAACTGTGACACACACACACACACACGCACACACACACACGCACACACACGCACACACACGCACACACACACACGCACACACACGCACACACACGCACACACACGCACACACAGTGAGAGATACACAGAACACACACAGTGAGCAAACACACACTGAGAGAAGGCCCTCACAAAACAAACAATCGTGTTGGGATTGTCCTAAGCTGTATAAAAGAGCAGGCTTAAGGCTCACTATGCTAGAAAACACTCACTAGGTTACCAATAGATAATGCATTTTGTTCAATGAATAGCCAAGTTAGCTTGATGAAATGCTGCGGACATGTTTCTAATAGAAGGTGGTTTCATTTACTTAGTCAATTGTTCAGCTTGTGACAAAATGCACTTCTATGTCATGTCGTTTTGGATTAAAGCCTAGAGCGGTTGCTCCGAGGGGCCGGGCAGGGCGGGGCGGGAGAGAGGTAGACGAGGGCCTGTGCATATGGAGGCTGGAGGACGCACAATGCTCCGTGGTGAAAGAGGCCATCTCAGATGAGGAGTGATATGGCGGATGAAACGCAAGGCCCCAGACAAAGACAGTGCCGTTTGCCTGCCTGGTCACTTGGCATCAATAAAGGATGAGTGACTGCAGGCGCTGCCCCCGCCACTGGCCTAAGGTGTGTGTGTCTTCATCAGCACTACATCACATGAGAGACCGTCTCTAGTCTCAGCCTCTTCATCGGCACTACGTCACATAAGAGACCGTCTCTAGTCTCAGCCTCTTCATCAGCACT
>JAODOY010000006.1:3382070-3397267 GCA_025399855.1 Forbesichthys papilliferus | reverse complement strand
CCTAGCCTACCCTCTCTCTGTGATGATGTAGCTAAACCTTAATTAGCCTAGCCTACCCTCTCTCTGTGATGATGTAGTTAAACCTCAATTAGCCTAGCCTACTCTCTCTCTATGAATATGTAGCTAAAACCCAATTAGCCTAGCCTACCCTCTCTCTATGATGATGTAGCTAAACCCCAATTAGCCTAGTCTACTCTCTCTCTGTGATGATGTAGCTAAAACCCAATTAGCCTAGCCTACCCTCGCTCTATGATGATGTAGCGCAGCCGGTCACTGCTATAGCGGGAGGGCGTGGCCCAGCACATGTTCACTATGAGGATGAGCTGGTTCTCGTCGGCGCCCTCCACGAATACGCCCACGTAGAGGATGTCCCGCGTGCTCAGGACCACCTCCCCTTCCCGGTACGGCTGCCGGTACGAGGAGTTCTTGTACAGCGCCATTTTGGTGATGAAGTTTCCCTCCTGGGTGGGCAGGGTGAGGTTGATCACGCTGTAACCAAGGTGACAGGTGTTTATTTATGTATAGCGAGCCCAACCCAAGGAAAACAATGATCTGGTTAATCCACATGGATTAAAGTGAAGGAATCAGAAGGCAAGAAAAAGTATGATAAGAGGAGATATGCATGTTGCTTATTATTATTATAATTATTATTGCTCTGGACAAGCATTAGTGGGGCATTGTGAAGCCGGCTGACCTCAGCATGGGCTTCAGGACTGTCTCCAGGGAGATCTTAAGGTCCAGCTCATAGGCGCAGGAGAACTCCACGTTGATGGTTTTGTCTCGGGTTATGACATTTCCCGTGTTGTTGACACTTTCTATCCACACAGTGTTCTTGTACATGATGTGTGTGCCGTTCGACTGTCAGAGAGACAATTACACAATGAATGAATCAATGACAAACATTGACTGGTGTGCTCTATATTTCCAATATTATATTATTACAGTTAGTTATAGAAGCTATACAAGAAGAGGAATCTGATTGTATTATTGCAACATTAAAAATGTAAAATCTTGTGTTTAACTTCTTTGCTAACTTCTTTTGAATACATTTGATTTGGATTTGATTAAAGATGTTTAATATGATTTGAGTTAAGGCAACCAAGATAACTAAGTGAAGTAATTATGTACAAATATGTATTTTTGCAGTGCAAAATTAACACTGTAACACACCACCACACAGACGGATCAGTGACGATGGCTTACAATAGCAACAACAGTAGCGGGGGCAGGGGGAATGGGTCTGTGTGAGTTCATAGTAACTCGTGCCTACTTGCACAATGGAGCCGCAGTGGCCCTTGGTGTTGTTAATGTGGAAGGAGATGAAGTCCTCCCCCTCGATGCCGGCACAGTGCTGGTCGTTGATTCTCACGTCCTCCCTCTCGAAGCCCAGCTGGAAGAGCTTACACTTGGAGATGGACACCTCCATCTTGGCGTGCTTGCACGTCACCTCCGCCTGAATGATGTCGTCATCACCTTGGGCGGGGCGGACGGATGCGGATGTTATGTGGGGGGGAGGGAGTTTGCCGCGGTAACACTCATGCCCTGACATTTTTCCACGGCCCAACACTTTGAACCGTCACCACCTGTTATTTATGGAACGCCCTCTCGTGACTCAGCCAACAGGAAAATAAGCATGCTGAATGTTCCCTGACCCTTTTCCGGTCTATTCGCATTCCAGAAACTCCGGTGATGGATCATATTTTGAATATGATGCATCACCAGAGTTTCTGGAATGTGAATTTCGAAAATCCAATTCAAATTATCCATCTCCTTAAAAGGTGGAGTCATGGATTCTGGAAGAAGTTTGTTGATATTTGAACATGACCAAAAGGAAAACACCTCCCCCTTCAGTGCCGTACGTACAGTAGGGTTGTCCCCCTCAGATGCCCGGCCGCCCACATCGGACACGCACTGCTAGGCTGCAGGGCTAGCATAGCGTTCCGCGGTGCGGTCTGCGTCAGTTTGTGTTCCCATTGGCTGAGCCAGGGCTGTGTTTAAACACCTGACTTATTTTTAAACGAGCGCACAGAACAAACTGTTATTATTATTCACCGATATATTCAACGTACAATCGATGATCGATGACTCCACTTTTAACTTTTAGCAACCTTGGATAGGTTAACTTGGGTGTTCTACTTCATTTTAAGTTGCCCCTGAATCCACACAGGACCACTGTCCAGAACAGGAGATATACTCACTGCCGGGGTTGTTGGGCAGCTCAGGGCATCCACACAGGTCACCTCCGTTCTCCAACTCGCACGTGTTGTTAGTACAGATCTCTCCTGCACAGGGGTCGTAGATCCATTCTGCTAAAGACAGGTCCACGCACAATGTTAGCTGTCACACACAAGACCTTTGCAAGCGCACACCAACTGGCGGAGAATCGAGAACAGTTCTTTACATGGCGTCAGCGTTTGGACAGTGCCATTCTCAGTTCACATGAGGATGAATTAGACGTGCTTTATTAGAAACATTAGTGAGTGGTAGTCGTGCCCGTGCTGCAGAGGTATTATTTCATCCTGAAACATCTTATATGGTTACATAAAGGTGAGGCTTAATAAAGGGTTTTGTAATGCGTTTATGTCCCTCGAAGTTTAGCATTATCCTGAAAAGGCCAAACACATTATGCACTGTGTTCTGCAATAGTCCTTATCAACCCATACCCCTTTATGTATGTGTGAGGCATGGCTGGTCCAACCCTTATATACCCTAAATATTTGTAATTGTACTCACAGTGAAATTGTCTGCTCAATTATACTTTAATTATGGCTTATTTATTCCCAATTGACCAGTAATACTGTGTGCATGTGTATTGTATTACATGTATTACAATTCCTAGACATAAATAATGCACTTGGCAAATACACCTGGTTCTAAAAATGGTGCCAGTATGTGATTCATATTCAAATCGATTGTGTGCATGTTGGTGTCTGGATGTGGTGCCATGTTGGTGTCTGGATGTGGTGCCATGTTGGTGTCTGGATGTGGTGCCATGTTGGCGTCTGGATGTGGTGCCATGTTGGTGTCTGGATGTGGTGCCATGTTGGTGTCTGGATGTGGTGCCATGTTGGTGTCTGGATGTGGTGCCATGTTGGTGCCCTTACAGCAGTTTTCTTGAGTGATCCACTTGGTGGTGAGGGTGCCCAGGGCTCGACATGCTTCGGCATAGGCCGCCAGTGAGCCGCAGACCTGAGCTTTGCGGTGGTTGTAGCAGCCGTCAAGGTAGCAGGACTGGTAGAAGGGCCGGGGGTCCAGCAGGCCGTGGCAGGGCTGGAAGAAGCCCTTCATCTGGGTCAGCTTCTGGCAGCCGTCCTCTGCCTGGAGACCCAACACGGCCGTGTTTTCACAGGACTGGGCCAACGCCACATACTGGGTCTCATCGCAGCTAGCAGAGCAGGGGCATCGGTTTCATGTTAGCTCATTGCTAACACTAACAATTTTTAGCAAATTGCTATTGCCAACTATGTACCAAAGATGTTGGAATACTAACAAGCAAAATGGTGCAATGAAGGAAAAAATCTCAGTTGGAACCTCTCTGTCCACGCCAGTTTCTTCGGTTTCATATTAGCTAATTGCTAATGCTAATTATATACCAATCAAAGATAGAATACTAACAGACCATTGTAATGCTCTGTTTTGGCTGTTGGCTGGTTAAAATATCTCTATTCACTCCAGACTATCGGGTTTTAATGCTAGCTAATTGCTTCACTAACTATGTTTAACTATATAGTGTTAATGTTTAGCTAATTGCTAACACTAACTGTGTTAGATAGAGAATGCATATTCAAGTTACTCTTTGGCAGCTTTACACAAAACAACTTTGTCCAAAGATGTATAAGGTACATCTTTGTTCCCATCTTTCTCCCAGTGGTGCAGTGGATAATGCACTGAAGTCGCTAGTTCGAACATCGCTAACTCCTCACCAAGTGTTGAGGTGTCCCTGACAGAGACATTTAAACCTAACCGCTCCCGGTGAATAGATGGAGCCTTGCATGTGAGCCATCACCATCGGTGAGTGAATATGTGTAAATCTGTGAATATGAGGCTATACTGTGCTGCTCTTTCAGTGGCCAGAGGGTTGGAAAAGCGCTGTATGAATCCAGATTTACCCATCATCGGTAGCTCAAAAAGAGATCTAGTGGGAAGTTAATTTAAACGTATTCCTCCTGTGGTGGATGTACAGCACTATAGCACAACATCATCACCCATTTAGCATCCTTATCTCTTTATTTCTCCACAAGAATCAGTCTGGAAATCTTGAAATCCTTGCGACTGTCTGAGAGTACTTTCTTTATCCTCATTAACATGTTCATACCTGCTTTGCATACCTGTTTTGCATACCTGTATTGCATACCTGTTTTGCATACCGTTGGTCTTCCAGCTCTGTGCCAGCTCGAGGGCACTGACGGCCGGCTTGCCCCTGGAGGTGATGTAGTCGTCGCTGGGGTCACTGTTGAAGTTCCCGCACAGGCCGCACACCTTGTTCTGCAGCCTCTGGCCCATGGCGATGCTGAGGGTGTTGAAGCGGTTGTAGCGCACCTGGATGTCCTGGGGCGTGTCGATGACGAGGAAGCCCTCTGAGGTGGACAGCCGCGTCATCAAGCCGGTGACGAAGGGCACAGACACTGGCGTTCCATTGACCTGGCACCGGTGGAGATGTTGGGAAGGTGGTAGGATTAGATTAGATTAGATCATATATAAATTATATTTATATATCAATATAGAGTACTAGCAGTAGTATTCTAGTAGTAGTACATGTTTTTAAGTTTTAATTATTATCAGTCTGGAACCCATCAATGCAAAAGCACATGTCGACCGTAAACTGAAACCTTTCCGCAGATGCGGTCCATCAGTCAGTAAAATCACCTTGACGGTGCTGCCGGAAATGAGGATGTTCTCCTCGTTTATGTATAGGTACACGTGGGAGATGGTGGTGAGGTTTGGCGTGCTCCACTTGTCGAAGTTGGCGATGAGCTGGAAGGAGAGGTCGGGCAGCTTGTGGCAGTTGGTGGACAGCACGAAGGAGCAGGAGGCGGGCAGGCGCAGCGAGGCCCCGTCAAAGGTGCGGAAGACGCCGCCGCCGGAGGCCACGCAGTGCTGCAAGCGGCGGGCGAAGCAGCCGCGCACGCCGTAGCGCAGGACGCACTCCTCCTCCGCCTTGCAGCGCCGCGGGTCGCACTGCACCAAATTACGCCCGATGCACTGGCAGCGCTTGGTGCAGTCGCTGCTCCAGAACAGCTGCTTGGGCTGGGGAGGGCAGGGAGGGGGTAGGGAGTGATGGTTAGGCAGACCGGGCAGAATGTGTCACAGTTCAGCCTTCCCCCCAGGGCAGCGTTCCCCAGCCCTGGTCCTGGGGGACCCACTGCCCTGCATGTTGTAGATGTCTTCTCCCCGCTCCAACACACCTGACTGACATGAATGGGTCCTTATCAATCTCTGCAGAAGCCTGGGAGACAGGGAGACATCTACACCATGCAGAGCAGCGATTGGACCAGGATTGGGAAACACTGCCCTAGTGCAGGGGTGGGGAATCCTGGTCCTGGAGGGCCACAAGCTACTTGTTCAGCAGTTTTGGCATTTTAACCTGTCTAAACTATCTAAGCAGCCAAATAAACACTCAAAAGGTAAAATGTTTGTGAATTAAGATGGTGTCTCATTACAGACTAGACAGGAAGAAGATTTACCCTCTGTAGCACTTCCTGTAAAAGAAACAAACTAGTGGAACGAAAGTTGACACTTTAACCTGCTGTGGTGGATGTACAGCGCTATAATAACACTAGCGAAAGCACCCATTCACCACCACTGTTAGCATCCTGATCTTGCGAGCTTCAGTTTGACCCGAATAAGTCTGGAGAGTGTGGAATACAACAAAACAAAACACCGTAGCGACGCCAGACCAACCTCGTAATATTTGCCGTCAGTGTAGCAGCCGCAGTTCTGCGGCAAGATGCAGCTCTTGCCGTTGAGCACGTAACCCTGGTCGCACTGGCAGCCCTCCACGCAGTCCTGGGTGCAGTCCCGTTGGCCACGGGCGGGGGCGCACTGGGGCGGGCACACGGACATGCAGCTGGTGTAGTGGCTGTTGGGCGGACAGCTCAGGACTGGGGAACAGGTCATGGGGAGGGGTGGGGTGCGGGACAGAAGCGTTAGCTTGTAGAGCCATGTAGAAGAGAGAGTCAAGGACTAAACAAGCTTTCATCAGCATCAAGTCAAAAGCCGGCCTCTGTCACTGTAAAGGGGGTTTATCAGTTTCACATATGTGAGTGCACCATTAAGGAGTATAGTATGCGCAATTTATAGCAACATATTCTGCTGTCTATGTGTGGTCTTTTCCAGGGGCATGCATTTTCCAGTAAGACAATGCAAACAGCATTGACAGAGTAAGATGTATAGGTGCCAGAGAATGTGGGTGCTAGATCTGCCCGTCTGCAGTTATGACCTGTTGCTTATTGAGAAAATGTTGTGCATCACACAGCACAAAAATATGGCAACAAAGGCCCTGGACAGCTGTGCACTTGAATACCTAAATAATGGAGGGGGATTATACTGGCTAAACATTGCAAATCGGTGTCTTCACAGTGCCCACACATTAAATACGTGTAAGCAAATACGTTGTTTTTACAAAACAACTATATTCTCAAGTTAAAACTTTGCATAATGTGTTGTTGTAGTGTTTCCAATATTAGTACAGGGAGAATGGAATACACATCACCTATTGTTGTGTCATCGTATCATTCTCTGCTCTGGACACCATTACTAACGCCACCTTATCTTTACATAGAAAGTAGTTGCTTGCTGTTGTAGTAATGTTTAAAATATTGCATATATATCACCTTTAATCTTTACCCAGGCATCTACTCACAGCAGGGGGTGTCACTCCTCCAGCCAATCACAGGCACCCCTTGGGTCTGGCAGGTGCTGGCGTAGATCTGCAGCCAGTTGCAGATTGTCTCCTGGGCGCCCAGGTCCAAGCAAGTGTCCTGCAGACAGCTCTGGTAGAAGAACGCCGGCGCCACCTTGCTGTGGCAGCGTGCGAACACGCCCCCGCGGTCCACGATGAGGCCGCACAGCTGCACCGCCTCGGGCTCCACGAACACGTACAGCCCGTCGCCAACGTGGAAGCGCATGGCCGGGCCACGCTGCTGGACGCCGTCGTTGCCACCACCGTCTTCCTCCCCGCCGTTGCCGTCCGCGACCATGAGGGCGCCGTTGCCGTCGTCACCCAGCGCTTTGTCCCCTGTGCCTCCGCAGCGGGGGCAGGAGTCTCCGCAGCCCACCTGGCAGAAGGTGTCCCTCTCCGCCCACGCCATGCCCCACTCGGTGGTGGAGAGCATGGGTGGGGACAGGGGCACACCCTGGCAGAGCCCGCAGGTGGAGTTGTACAGGTCCCGGGGCAGGGTGAGCAGCAGGAGGGTGTTCCAGTCGAAGGCCACCTTCAGGCCGAAGTCGGTCTCCAGGACCAGCTGCATGCCGAAGGTGAAGATGGTGACCTTCCCCGGGCCCAGTTTCAGAGGGAGGTACAGGCGCTCCTTGTTGACCTGGGGCAGAGGACAGAGAGACGGTGCTTTTGTCTGAAAGGCAGGGATAGTCATGCTCAAGAACCAACCAACGGAGCCAGGGCTGGGTAGAAGTACAAGTTTTTACTTTCAGCACGCACAGAATAATAAGATAGTGGAATGCAAGGAGTTAATTTGTGAATTTGACGAGCGTTGTTATTAGCTAACAATTAGCTTGCAATAGATGATTATACCCTTAAGCCACAGACACACTGCAAGAGACCAGCAGCGATGTAGTGATGAGAGACAATGGAACTTCGACTTGAAGCGACAACGGGCAGAATAACAGTTGGGTTACTGTACAGTTAAACTATTCTCAACATCAGATCGACTCAAGGCGAATACCAATGGGAGCTAAAAGATATTATTGAAACTTTCGGGTGTGAAATATACCAGAGGGATACCTATGCAACAAAAGCCCAAAATACTGTATAAACAACCAACCAAGTTTCATCTACAAAGCGATGGGTAACGAACTGATTACTTGCAGAGAGAGAGTGCAGGACTCATGTATTTGCGAGCATGTGTGTGTGTGTGTGTGTGTGTGTGTGTGTGTGTGTGTATGTGTGTGTGTGTGTCAGCGTGTGTGTGTGTGTGCGTGTGTGTGTGTGTGTTGTGTAATGTTTGGGTGATTTCTGGCTCTCCTCAGATCTTTGAGTCAGTTTGTGAACCCATTCCAAATGTCACTCAGGGTCAGGGTACGCTCTGAGCCAAATCCATTGCGGTAAAAGATTCCCATTGAAATCAGAGCCACCTTAAGCCAATCAAAGAGGAATTCATCCTCTGCCTGGATATTCTGCCGTTTTGATTAGAAATAGCTCACAAATACAACAGCCATGACCTTCACAGGTCATGCCAGAAATGTGTGTCAAACCAAAGGAACTTGAATGAACATTTTCAGACCACCTGACTTTGTATATGATTCCAGATATTTTCTCCGGGTGGAGTAGGGGGATGAAGGGCAATATTAAACCATGACTGGGCTTTTGGGTTAGCGATGGGTAATGAACTTACCGTCACGGTGTTCTTGTAGCTCCGCAGCACCTCGATCTCATAATCGTAGACCTCCAGGACAAAGCCCCTCACCCAAATGGCCTGGCCTGTGTCCCGCTCCTCGTTCCTCGCTGCCAGTTTGAACGGCGGGAAGCCCCCGGGGCCGGACGCCTCGGGGCTGCCCCTGCCGTTGCCCCCGACTCCCACGCACCCGGCGGTGGTGGCCATCCTCAGGGTGCACGAGCTCTGCAGCTCAAACGGCACGCCGCCGAACGGCAGGAAGTGGCCATAGCCGGCGGCGACGCACAGCGCGTCGGTCCGCGGCTGGCACACGTAGAGGCCGCTGTCCGTCTCCTGGCAGTACTCCTCAGGTTGGCACGGCGACAGCTGGCAGTACACGCTGTTGTCGGAGCCGTTGCAGAAACAGCGCTCCTGGCACTCCCAGTCTGTCCAGAAGGTCTGGTTGGTGGCCAGCAGGTGCCCATGGCTGATGCAGCCGCAATCGCTGCGCGCCACGCACAGGCCGTCCCGCAGCGCAAAGCCCTCCTCGCACTGGCAGCCCTCGCCACACGGCAGCGCACATGGCTCCACCGGCTCGTCCAGGGCAGCGCAGGTCAAAGGGCAGGCGCTGGAGCACTCGTCAAAGCGGCTGTTCTCCGGACAGGGCAGCGCTGCATTGTGGGAGAGACCAGTTGTCAAATGCCTCCTTGACCGAAGGCAGGCTGAGAGAGATGGTAGCCTTAGCGACACCATCGTTAACTTTCTTGTTCATGTCGCAGCGAGTGTCAGTCTGGAACCCCTGATCTGGAACACTTGATCAGCGGCAAGCTTAAGAGTAAAGTCAGCTATTGCAATCTTATTGTAAGAAAATACACATTTAGTCAAATTCATCAAAAATAATCTGATATTTCTACACAGCCCTGGCTCCGTAAATAGGAACATAAACAAAGTGGTGAACAACACTCACATCAATACAACACAACGCTTCACAATGCGCTGAGGAATATTGTTTTGATTTGAGATTGAATTTAGCTAGCTTTCTCAAGAATGATCCAAAGACCATACGTTTGTACGTTTCGATTTCCACCGGTGCTTTGGTTGATTTTAAACATTCTGACTGGGTGAGATAAAGGTAGGCAATAGTCCAACCATACAGTATGTAAGGACGTTTGATTTGATTTAGATGTATTGCACCTCCTCTATGAGACTTTAGTATCAAGGGCTTGCAGACTGATTCAAGCGGCGAAATAAAATCAGAGCTAGATAGACCGTAAAGTAGAGCAGTAGAGCAGTAGTTTCCTAAGCGTGGTCCTGGAGTACTTACTGTCCTGCACCTTACAGATATCTCCCCGGTCCAACACACCTGATTCAAATGAATGACTCGTTATCAATCACTTACAGAACCCTGATAACGACCCATTCATTGGAGCAGGATTGGGAAAACACTTGCAGTAATGTATGTAGGTCGTTGCGAAAGAGGAAAACTGTCTACTCACGGCAGTTGGTGGCGCTCCTCCAGGAAGCCAATCCGACCTGGGCATCCTGACAGGCGGAGGCGTAGGCCTGCAGCGAGGAGCACAGGGCCGAGCGGTTGCCCTCCCTCACACACATATTGTACAGGCAGTTCCTGAAGAACGGCGATGGGTTGACCGCGGCGTGACATGCCAGGAAGGAGCTGTTTCCCGGGTCATTGATGTTGCCGCACATCCACGGGCTCTGGTAGAGCCGCAGGTCCGTGCACATGCGGTACAGGTCGTCGCAGTCGCCGTTGCAGGTCAGGTCGTCGGCAATGGCCCGCCAGCCATCCGTGAAGAGCTCGACGGACTCCGCCAGGCGCCCGTTGGGCAGGCGGAGGTCGTCCGTGACGTTGCGGTTGAAGACGCCGCAGAGGCCGCAGGTGGTGTTGTAGTAGCGCGTGGAGAGGGAGATGTTGAGGAGCCCCAGGCGTGTGTAGTGCACACGCAGCAGGCCGCCGTTGGACTCCACCACCGTGGCATTGCCGGGGGCTTTGTAGACCATCATGAGCTCCAGTGGGTGAACGTACGGGAGCACCACCGGCTCACCGTTCAGCTGGAAAGCACAAGGATGGTCGGTCAGTGAAGGGGTGGAGGATTGTGGTGCGTTATGCAACAGTGTTTCCCGAACCCCGGTCCTGGGGACCCCCTGCCCTGCATGTTGTAGATGTCTGCCCTGCTCCAACACAACTGATTCAAATGAATGGGTCATTATCAGTCTATGCAGAAAGACCCATTTATTTGAATCAGGTGTGTTCAGGAGCAGGGAGACATCTACAACATGCAGGGCAGTGGTACTCCAGCAGCACCAGGGTTGGGATATATATGGTGCAGAGCCGTGTAGAAGAGAGTTGCATCAACTCAGTTCACTCCAATGGAAAGGTTTTTCACAATGGGGAATCGTGGAAGCTCGTAAAAGTTCCCAGAAGTTAGCCGTGACTACTAGAAGTCCCCTATAACATATGTTCTAAATGTGCATTTATTGACTACTTACTAAATGACATTATCGTATTTATCGTTTCAAAATGTCCACCAAGCACTTCCTGGACCTGTGAATCACCTGACCATTGAGAATTTCGGCGCAACTATCTCTACATGGCTCTGGTATGGTGCAGTAACCATGGTGAGAAGCAATTTTTTTCTGGAGTAGAGAAAATCAACACTAACCTTCACAATGTTAAAATCGTTCCCTCCCATCTGGGCTTCCAGGTGCCCCACCCTGACAACCACGGGTCTCAGCCAGGTGGGGCCTTTGTTCATCAGCTTCCTGCCTATCTTCACCTCCAGCGTGGAGCTGTTGGCCGGCGCCGGGCCGCACAGCTTCACCAGGTAGTAGGAGCTGTCGCCCGGGAAGGCCAGCGAGGCCCCGTCGAAGGTGGCGGTGACCGTTCCCTGCGTGACGGAGCACAGGCCCTCCGTGCGGGGGAAGCAGCCCAGGTGGCCCACCAACGCCGTGCACACCTCGCCCTCCTCGCACGAGTCGTTGAAGCAGGAGACCTGCCCGGCCGGCCCGCACACGCAGCGGAGGGCACACTCGCCGCCGGTGGTGGCGTCGCCCGCCCAGAAGGTGTGGTTGCGCGGGTAGTAGAGGCCGTCGCGCTCGCAGCCGCAGTCCTGCCGCTGCACGCAGCGGCTGCCGCTCAGCACGCGGCCCGCGTCACACTGGCACCCCTCGGTGCACGGGTGGGCGCAGTACAGCGGGGCGGTGAGGTCCGAGCAGGAGGCCGGGCACGCGCTGGTGCACACCTGGTACTGGCTAAACTCTGGACACCGCAAGGCTGTGAATGGGAAGGAAGGAATTACAGGAGCTGCTGCACACCTGGTGCAGGCTAAACTCTGGATGAGTTTGGGGAAAGATGGATTTACAGGTACAAGAAGAAATCTTCCTGACATTATACCAGATAATAGGCTACATGAAGGTAACTGCAAAGGGCAAGGAACCATTACAGAGACACACCCAGTTAATTAAAGGTGGTGTTAGCCATTGGTAGCTAATAAACCTTGAGTACGCAGAGAAAAAAAAAAAACATCACTAGCTGTCCGTTGTGTGTGTGAAATAGTAATGGAAAAATAATATGGGGTTTCTATACAGCTTTGGCTCTAGTTCACACCACACCACACTATCTTTCCACCAGCCTTCTCATTTCGCATCCAGTGTGCGGTGTTGGAAGAGATAGGGAGGCAGAGCATAGGTGTTTTTGTTTTGAAGTTTGAAGTTCTCCTTCATCATCACTTTCCGCACCGAGCCTAGTTCTCCTCCATTTTCTTTCATCTGCCCAATCTTTTCATGTCCCTAACACTATTTCTGTTTAACTGTTTAACTTATTAACTAATTAATAAAAATATCTGGGGATATTTTGTCAATCAACTTTTCCTTTAACATGTACATGTAGTATATGTGTCAATAGTTGGACAGGTCACACACCACCAATTGTAAGCTCCCAATATTGTATCAGAATAGTTACAGCATCATGTCTACTACCACATCAATATATCATTCAATTGTCAAAGTTCCTAGTGGCCTGAAAAGTTCCTAATACTAAAGTGCTAAGCACATAGCAGCAGAATAGAATAAAAAATAAATAAATTAAAAAAATAAAAATAAAAAATAAAAAAATAAAAATAAAAAAAAAAAATATATATATATATATATATATATATATTTATATTAGGGGTGCATTATGTTGATAAAATGTGATATTGCGATATTGATCATTCAAATTGCAATATCAATATTAATTTTGATATTTTTCAACATAAGTAAAAACACAAAGGTTATGGCAAAATGCATCCAAATATATTCATAACTCCAAGCTGCCGTGGAGGCATTATTTCTGGCCACTAATGTTTCCTCTTCTATCTCTATTATGTCATCAGCTTCCTCAGCCACACATCTTACTGTTCTGTCTAAATCAAACACAGCTAAGCCAAACAGCCAATGGACGCACCTCTCCACGAAATAAACTGAATATTGCACTTCCTGCAACATTTTTGATTTAATATTGCGCAATGTGAAATTGCGATAACAATACTGAGTCGACATACTGTGCACCCCTAATGTTTTTTATGAATTCTGTACAAGTACATCCAGTTGAACCGTGAACATGCGCTCATAACATTTCAAAGGTCAGGGGTCAGGGGCAGTGGGTGTAGGGGCCAAGAATCACTCACAGCAGAAGTTGCGTGTCCTCCAGGGCCTCACGGTGACACCCAGGGCCTGGCAGGCCAGCGCGTAGGCCTGGATGGCCTGGCACAGCGTGGTGATGTTGTCCCTGTTGCTGCACATGTCGTACACGCAGCTGTAGACGAAGGCCGTGGGGTCCACCACGGCCCTGCATTCCCTGAACGGCCCGTCTGTCCGGTTGATCAGGCCGCAGTAATCAGGCCGCAGGTAGAAGGCCTCCGTGGTTGCGTCGCACGCGCTGCAGTTGTGCGTGCAACCGTCCGTGCATCTCCAGTCAGCGTCGTCCGCCCGCCAGCCGCCGCCGAGCTCCACCACGCTCTCGGCCAGCGAGCCGTCCGGCAGCACGGGATCGTCGGCGGGGTCGTCGTTGTAGTTGCCGCAGAGGCCGCATGTGTTGTTAAAGTAGGAGCTGGGCAGCGAGATGGACGCATAGTGCTGCCCGTCGTACGTCACAAGCAGGCCGAAGTCCGTCTCCAGGGCAACCGCCACCCCGGACTGGTACACCTTGACTGCGCCGAGCTGCAGCTGCACCGGCAGGGTCTTCACTAGGCTGTCCACCTGGTTAAAGGAGGTTAAAGGTCATCACAGGAAGCATGGGTGAATGTGTTTTTAGTTCACCAAATAACTCCTCGCTGTGCGCTGCCGTTCTCTGTGCGTGCTGAAAGAAGAATCTTGTGCTTCTACAGCCCTGGAACCCTAACATCGTGGTGCACTGCAGACAGTACACAACAATAGCCTAGCCTTCGCAATGCGTTTTCAATGTGGGGGTGGGGGTTGATGGGGAGAAGGAGGCGAGCTTCTGAGGGAGCACCCTATGGCATTGAAGACAGGGTTAGTCATTCTCGAGAAAGCCGGCTAACCTCAAGTTTAAATAAATGAATAAAAACTTGAAAATACGCGAAATGCAAGGAGATATTTGGTGAATTAGCAAAAAGTGCTTTAGCTTACAATACGCTTGCAATAGCTGACTATAGGCTGGGTCATTGACATAGGCTACACCTTATTTTACACTGTCCATATTCCCAAAGCGGCATTTTAGGTCTTGCCTACGGCGGCAGAACGTCCAGAACCAGGGCTGCCTGCCCTCTCTCCTCCCCTCACCTGCACGATTCCCATGTTGCCCTTGGGCAGCGTGACGCGGTGGCCGTACACCTCCACCGTCACGTCCCTGAGCCAGGAGACGGCGGCGGCCGTGCCGCGGTTCTCGTTCTTGGCCTCCACGCTGAAGAAGGGCAGGCCCGCCACCTCCCAGCAGGGTCGGGCCAGCAGGTAGGAGCAGGTGCCCTGGAAGTGGTAGAGGAAGCCGTCGAAGGTGTGGTAGTGCGGGTCTCCGAACACCACGCATGTGCTGGTGCGTGTGGGCTGACAGTAGAATGCGCCCTCCTGCTGCTCGCAGGTCTCCAGAGGCCCGCACGGAGCCTCCTGGCACAGCACTTGGTTGTCCACGTCCAGGCACCGGCACCTCTGGGAGCACTGGTCGGACAACCAGAAGATCTCCCCCTTTCGGTAGTAGCGCCCTGGAGGTGCACACACACACGGGAGGATAGATATTCATTCGTACAGACTCTGTTCAGACACTGATTCTGTTACAGTGCTAGTTTCCGTTGTTGCTAAATACAACTGATATGTGGTTGCCAGGGGCAATGTGAGTGAGTATGCTATTTACATTTATTTATATTTTTAATAACGCCACCACCAACAACAGCGGTCAGGCGTTTTCTCAACTTGCCGTTGTAGCTGCATCCATTGGCGGGGTCTATGAGGTCGGTGTCCACGCGGAAGAACCATCGGCCGGGAACGTTCACATTGGTGGTCTGCTCAATGTTCACCACGTCGTTGGACCGGGAACCCGGCAGGTTGAAGAAGTGTCCAATGTCTCCTCCATTGAATCCCGACTGAAGAGGAGAAGTGTGTGTGTGTGTGTGTGTGTGTGGGGGGGGGGGGGGGGGT
>JAODOY010000006.1:3334350-3364675 GCA_025399855.1 Forbesichthys papilliferus | reverse complement strand
CCCCCCCCCCCCCCCCCCCCCGGAATCTGCGCACACAAATGAAGCCGAACAAAACGTGTATCTTTTTGTAACCCGATGCTTTGAATTGAGCCTGTTAGGTCACCTTCCTTCTCACATGCCAATACTCTCTGGTAATTCCTGCTCTCTGCATGAAGGGGGAGGAAAATGAGAATCTCTCTTAAAATCACTTTAAAGCCTTTCTGCCTCTTGTGCAGAGCTGGACAGTCTGCATGAGTCGAGTACAGTTACTTGGCTCAACTCCTGCCACAGTCTATTAGCGGTCCCATCCCTACCTTGATTTCTTTCATTAAGACGTGAAGAGTTGCTAAGGGCCACTATAGTGTGAGGGAGGAAAATGCTCCGTCTGCCAGAGACATCCAGTATAATCTTGGCCTAATGTTAACATGCAACTTCACTTCCACACTACTAGAACCTCAGGAGACGCACGGACGGCTGCCACAGGCTAGCGTTGGCCGAAACATTTTTTTTTTTTTTTTTTTTTTTTTTTTTTGTCGGACAATGACTGAGGGGGTCAAGGGTCGACAGGCGTGGCCTGAACAGGCAAGGGGAAGAGGTGGTGTGGGTGTGCAGTTGGTTGTGGACAGGATCGAGGGGTTTGGCTTGACCCCCGCCCCCCTCCTCCTCGGCTCTCCACCCCCATTGTCCTGTGAGAACACAAAGACCCCTGTCAAACGCTACTGGCCAGTTCCTCTGCCGAAACTAGTTATATTGGGGTTTTCAGTTGCACTGACCCTCGCCAGTGACCCAGGAGGGAAGAAAAGCACACCATAGCTGTTTATTTTATTGTATTTATCTTACACTGAACACAACATTAGCAGTCAGCATTTATACAATATAGAACTGCACTGCAATTAGTTATTGTGATAATTTGCCTTTTTATTAAAAAAATGTTTTTTCAGAAGTATTAGGGACAATTATACCGTGTATTATAGAGAATTATAGAATTGTTTCCCCCCGTTCTTTTCACCTAGTAAATCATGTGCTCATTATCTTTCCTTTTTTAGTTATAATAGCTACAGTTTTTCTCTTTCGCCGTTGTTTCACGCCATAGGGTCTTTGTGGCAGTTTAGCGAACGAGAAGTCAATCAGTCATTCTCTCTGTATTCACTCATTCACTTGTTTTTCTGCCTGTCTCTGTACCCATTTTCTAGCTGTCAACAGACCGCTGCTGCCTTGAAGAATGGTTAAAAATAAACCAAGGTGTTTACCGACATGACAAAAACTGGTCTGGACAGTTTTAAGGACGTTATTAAGGCAAACCTACACACACTGGACCTCACAGATTTAGGCAACCGTGATCAGGCATTTTTATAGACTGGGGAAATATAAAATAAAAAAATAAAATAAAATAAAAGGAAAAAAATATATATGTTGGTTCCACACAAAATTGGCTACAATACAAGCATACAGTGCCATGCCAACACATTTCCTACAAAGAAAGATAGCTGAATAATGTGTTTATTAACCCTAAAATGCAAATTGAAGCTGTGGATTGAAGATACAGTTCTGAGGCAGCTATTTGTCAAGGGCTACTGTCTCTTCACATCCATCTGATACGGTGGCCCGTGAGATCCATTCTGGATGCACGCACACGTGCACACACATGCACACACATGCACACACATGCACACAAAGATCCAGAATGTCATTGTGACATTGGCCTCAAAAGAGAAAAGGGGAAAAGAATGCATATACACGATCAGAGTGCAGCTGCGATGTGAAAAGAGGATGGCACGCCTTTAAACGCCTTTTGCTTTGTCCTCTAAATAACCTTGGACATTCCTGGACAAACTACATCATCAATGGAAGCCAACATAGCAGCTCAAGGGTTTTGTACAATCACTTGCGTTTATTATTTGTTTGTTTACTCCAGCTCACTGGCCACTACTCTGGGGGTCTCGTGGGGTACCACAAGTAATACAGAATATTATACACCATCTGTCTGTCTGTCTGTCATGTCATTGGCTGTTGTCACCACGGCTCGGTCCCCTATTTGGGAGCACTCGGAGGACGGCATAGACTTCTCTGTGCAGCTTTCACATGGCCCTGGGGTCCTGACCCCCACCTATGGCGGCCGTGCTCTCTCTCTCTCTCTCCCTTCCCCCCCCCCTCCCTTCCCCCGCACACCCCCTGGTGGGGACGGGGCCCTTTGAGCCGGGCCCTCGACCTCCTGCGGTGATTGCCCCTCCAGTGCATTAATAGTGGCACTGGAACTAATTGCCCCAACCTTAGAAGTGCTTGAGACCCAGATTGCTTCAACTGCCACTGTGCCACTCAGCCGCAACACTAGAACAGAACCCTCAAAAGAAGAAACCAAATGAGTCGCTTTGCGCTCATTACCTCTGTTGTTTTATTAACAGTGTGTTTTTAGTTATTTATTAGTAATTAAAAAAAAAAAAGATTTTATATTTTATAGTAAGTAAGCATGTGTTTAGCTAGCTTGTTTTGACAACACCACGGTACCCCGCCCCCCCCCCTTGTGTTTACTCTACGAGTTTAGCTTCGTTCCTTTTGTCGTTTAAAATCTCTCACGCCTGCTAACAGATCCACAAATGCTAACGGCGTCCCTGGAGCGTTAGCAACATCGGCCCACACAACGCCATCACCGCCATTTTGTGCTTGCCCGTCAACACGTGATGAAAGTGCTAAAACTGCATTGTTATGTATCACACACACATCGGCTACTAATTTCTTATGTTTGTATTGTGTACATATGTTTTTCTTTTCCCAGAAATGTTTTTCTTTGGGTGTCCGATAAGTCGAAAGTGTACTGTAGGTGTAAAGCGATGTCTAGCACCAGACTGTTGGTGTTCACACTGTAATGCCTTTGATTTTGTCTTCCCTCCCTGCATTCCACAACACCCCCAGTTCAAAGGGAGAGACAGGGAGGGGAGACAAGAAGCCCTTTTTATGATTTTATTGGACCAAAGGAAGTGTTGTCCGAAAAGGTGGTGGACCATAGTCGGCGATCTGTCTCATATAGTTTTATTACTTTCCGTACGTGAGCTGTGGCTATCAGCATGTGTTATTTGTGTCTGTCGGTTTGCACATGCACACACTGGTGCAGAATGTCAGGAGCGCGATTGTTGTTGTTGACCTGAATAGTTGGTGAGTGTGTGTGCGTGTCTCCAGCCTGAGATCACAGCTAAGGCGCTCGTTTTGCCGGTTATGTATGTTGTCATGTTAATACTTAACATAACATGAGCGCCTAAATAATACTTAGGTGCTCTATTGGATATTTTGAACATTACTACAGCAGCAGACAACTATTTTAGAGGAGTAATAACGGTGTCCTGAACGCTGTTTGTGTGTGTCTGTTGTTTTTGTCTAAAATAATGGTGCTCTAGTGGGACATCTAGTGGCAGAAAGTCATATAGAGTCACTTTAACAATAGTAAAATGCAACTGTTATAAACATGCTTGCAACTGTGTTTGTGCCATGATGATTATGTGGGATCCAAGAAGAGATGTATGCTATGTTTATGTAATGCAGATGCTGTAGGCCTGTTGTATAATTATAGACCAATTGATTTAGTCGGCTGTATGCTGTCAAATCTGCTAAAAACTGCTGTCAAAGAAAGATCCTATAAACCAATATATTTGTACCTGCAAGTCTAACTAGCATAACCTGCACTGATTTAGCTGTAGGTCAGTATTTCATCATTTGTCTAAAGAATGAATTCGCATAATTATCCAGGTAGTATCTCACTGATCTGAAGTCCTCAGAGGCCCTGAAAACTGTTAATTGTTTTTGCGTTTTGTATTGCCACAGAGTATTAAATGTGCTATATAAATAAAGCTGCCTTGCCATTGTAACGATGAGTCATAACTTCAGAATGAAGGCCTGTTTTCTGGGGTTTTTTTATCTTAAAAATTCCATTTAGGTTTCAAATTGGAAACATCAAAATCCTATGCTGTTGTAGCCAGTTGAACTGCTATATTCCTCAATCATGTAAACTCTATACACACCCACCAACGTCCTGTGCTAAACCTGTTTTGTCTCTGTACAATGTAACTGACCAATTTTGCATAACCAGACAAATGTACTCTTCAGCGCTGCTGGCTGCGAGCCAGCACAACAGCCGTGCTACTCTTTTATCCAAAGCGCTTTACATTATTTGCATCACATTCAGCCATGCAAGGAGACACCTGGCCACCGGGAGCATTTGCTCAAGGACACCTCGACACTTGGTGAGGAGTTAGCAGGGTTGGAACCAGCGAGTTCTTGATCACCTATCGCCCCGCTCTGCCACATGATGCACCACAAGCCCTTTAAAAGAATGGACTTCATCCTCGTCGGTTGAGAATTATCTGTCTCTGCTTGCCTTGCTACACAGGAAATATCGTATTCTCCTTCTGTTGCCATCACAAGTTGCTGCTGAGTTCCTGGCATCCGATTGCTTTTTCGTGGCACCTAAGATCGCGGCGTGTCGAGTCGTCACTCAAACGGAGCACCATCCCGCTCCTCTATTGGCCTAAATGGTGTCACTTGGACAGAGCCAAGTGCAATCGTTGTCTCCTTTTAACTTTGTAACATCGAGCTAAACTGTCAGCTAAGTCGCTAAGGTCTGTTGTCACCAGTTGTCATTTTGGATAGACAACCCCCCACCCCCCCCACGTGTGTGTGTGTGTGTGTGTGTGTGGAGGGGAGAGGGGGGGGGGGTCGTCTAATTAAACCCATTACCCTTGGTGTCAATACCAGTACAACATGCCAGGAACAAAATACCTCCCTCCCAGCACATACAGTAAAGGCGTTCACGCACACACACATGCATGCACACACTTCTGGCTGCGTCCCGTGTTAAGATTTAGATTTAGATAATAGTTAGATTAGATCATACGAGAGATGTAGAACAGATTATTTTCAAGAAGCAAGCGACGGAAATTTGAACGGCCATTTTTCCAGGCTGCTGCGATGTGCGTTAAAAGAGTCAACGCAAAGGGCTAACCGCGTGAACAAAATAGCCATTGATGAACCCCCCGAAATAGACCCAACAATGAGTGTGTATGCCCGCCGAGACCTCGCTCAAGTGCTCAGGCTGCACGAGTTGGTCCACACAATGTGAATTAACCTCCCATTTCATGTTAATCATGTCATTAGCGCCTGGCAAAACTTTCTAATTGGCGGTGGGTAAAAATAAAACGGTTAAAACCCCCCCCCCCCCCCCCCCTCTCACTTCACATGTATCCCAAGTGCCTCTTATGTGTGCAGGTTAGGCAGGTTCACAGGCTAGCTGAGTGCTTCACCTAATGCGAGCCGTACCGGGTATAGTTTTAGTATTAATGTGCCTGGGGTCTTTTGTGGATGTGAGGGCTTATCCACCTTAACTTATCCACCCTTTTCAGTGATTCCTTCGCTTTTATTTACGTGGTTTTGTAATTTGAGAAGTGGATGACCTCGCCTTGAATGCGAAGACAGTGCTTGCATTGATCATATGGGGGGGTTGATAGTTGTATCAAGTTGTTTTTATTTATTTATTATGAAAGGAAAGCCATCCTTCGTCCTTAACTGTACGGATAGACTTTTTAAAGTTAACTATATATATATATATATATATATATAATGTTCTGGATCACACTCTTTAGTATGTGAGAACGAAATTCAACCTTGTCAGACCTTTGTTGCTCTCTGTAGAAGAGCGAACTACAGTTGGTAACACCATTGAATATGTCCTTGCAGGCTGTTTTGCCAGATAACCTTCTCAGTGTCTTTGCAATTTAACAGCAACAATGGTTCCCAAAAAAGTGTTTTAATTACATTTAGTCTACGCATGTGGACTAATAAGTTTATTACATGGTGGTTTATTGTAAAAAGAAGACTGCGATTACATTCAAAACAAACCAGAAATCAAAATAACCCACTGATTGCGTTTCTGTGGAGAGTAAAGTATAGTGAAGTAAATTTGGTGACAGACAGTGACACACTGTGACGGTTTGCCGTTAGCTGCTTGTGGTTTTGTAGGCGATCGTTATTGATAAGTCCATGCACTGTTATTGATAAGTCCATGCACACTGTGATGTTATTGATTAATCCATGCACTGTTATTGATAAGTCCACACACTGTGATGTTATTGATAAGTCCAAGCACTGTGATGTTATTGATAAGTCCATGCACTGTTATTGATAAGTCCAAGCACTGTGATGTTATTGATTAATCCATGCACTGTTATTGATAAGTCCACACACTGTGATGTTATTGATAAGTCCAAGCACTGTGATGTTATTGATAAGTCCATGCACTGTTATTGATAAGTCCAAGCACTGTGATGTTATTGATTAATCCATGCACTGTTATTGATAAGTCCACACACTGTGATGTTATTGATTAATCCATGCACTGTTATTGATAAGCCCACACACACTGTGATGTTAATGATTAGACATTTTTTCAATGAAGATCTTCATTAAATATTTTAGTCTTGGACTAGGCTGTATCCATGTCTGTAAAACCAGGCCATAACGCTTATATTGCTCAAACCAGATATTTCTTTGCCTTTGGAGATGTGAACACTTATAATAGTTGGTTAAATGAAATACACTCTTTTGTCAAAGTATCCTTATGTATAAAGCAGGTGACACTAGCCAATTAGATTTGCATCTCTTGGTGACATCATCCAGAAGTTTCTCTATAATACACGTTTTTATGGTTGTTTGGGCAGTTGTGTTGTCTTAGGGGACCTGAAACGGCTGAGTTAATTTTTTATTTTGCAAACATGTCATTCAGACATATTTTTGACAAAAAATTGGTGTCTCTGACCTACAAAATAACAAAAAATCAAAAAAAAGAACACACTTGCAATACCAACTGAAATGTAATGTTCTGTTCAAAGGCAGAAAAGTCTCTCCAAAATGAATATGTGGAAAAATAAACAATATAGGGTCTTTAAATATAATATATTAATCTTGCCCAAAGAGCACATCTTGTTCTCACAGAGGAGCTGTAAAACAAATAATGGATTTAAAGAGCATACAAAGCTGCATAACCCCACCCCACACACAGACACACGGACACAAACACACACACACACACTTGACAATTCTGCTTTGGGTGCCTTGATAGACGTGTGATTCAGGATGCATTGAATGCATAGAACATTTGAGCAACCTTACAGCTGCTCTCTGACGCTGAAACAACAACAGAGGTGAGAGGGCACATTCATACTCTCCCCCCCCGTCCCCGTCCCCGTCCCCCCCCCCCCGTCCCTTGTAAAGAAGCTAATCTCTGACACGACCGGTGCCAATCACAGTGCTGACTTTGTATAGCAGCCCGGGATGTTGCCAACAGGAGTAAGCCTAGTGGAGACCGGCTAAAAGAGGCTCGTTTCCACGTTTCAGAACATCGCCAGGGAACAATCAAGGTTGCATTTATTGAAAGGCATTAGGGAGGCCCTGCCAGAACCTTGGCTCAGCCTGGGCACACAACCCCTGCTCTGTGACGAGAGAGAGAGAGGGAGAGAGAGAGATGCGCACTTAATTTTAATAAAAAGGTCTTGAGCCACACGGCCGGGTGGTACGAAGGTGGTCACTGCAAGTACGGAGGTAAACGCACGCTATTCATGTTAGTAGTTGTTCTAAATATCATCACCAGTGTGGTAATACTTCTGGCACACCTGGCCCAATGCTGAAACATATCTGCCCATTTAGGATACACCATGCGTGTGTGTGTGTGTGGGTGCGTGCGCCTGATAACCAGCCTTTTCCTGCTGCAACAAGACCTCTCCTTGGTGCAACACCCGTGCGTTCAGTAGATGCTGACAAAGGCCTGAGAATAGGGAAGTGATAGTCACACAAGGGCTGGCCAATACTGTATGCTTTTAAGGGATGAGCCCATTTTATAACCAGAACAGCTCCCTGGCAGCCGTGCCCCGTGCAAACGGATCTATTTTGTGTGTTTGGACATTTATGCTAACCGCTACTGTCCGTGCACTCCAGCCAGAGGCTCAAGTGGAATGGGCTCGGCGATAAGCTTGCGAGGGGGAAATATCTGGCCATACAGAATGTCAAAACACTGGTTAATCTGGCTTTTGTGAAATGAAAGCATTAAAGATGAAGTCAGCGATTGTAAGCGAATACACCTTTTGGCTAATAGAAACGGCTGAAACGGTGATCATGTGCTTGTGCACAGCCCTGGTGCTGTAAATGGGAACACAAACCAAACCGCAGCACAATGTCCCAGCCTTGTGTCCAACGTGGAGGGGTGGAGGGAGGAGGTCGGGGCGTCTGAGAAGGCACCCTATGGCGTTGACTCTAATGCAGTATGTCCATGAGCGGGTCCCTCACACCAGCAGAGCTCTTCCTCCGCCACGGGGTTTTCAGTTGAACTAGGGACGACCACTCACATCGCAGCCACCCCCCCTCCCCACCCCACCCCACGGCGGCCACCTGTCCGGTCCCAGCGCTCTCTCTGCTCGTCAACATGAGCCCTGCAGATAAGCAATCACCCACCCAGAGCCGATACACAAACAGTCCACTTTTAAGAGAGGAGAGTGTTGAGTGCTGGGTCATCCCCCCCACCCCCACCCCCCCTCCCCTTCCCGCCACCCCCCACCACACACACACACACACACACACACACCCGGCCTCTGGCTTCCTGTGCTCCTCCATTGACAAGTGTGGAATGGATGGCCTTCTCCGGTGGCATTGTTCCGCCGCTCGGCTCTGCGGCGTTTCGGCCGCTCGGGCGAAGGTCACCAGTCGTGACAGCATAAAGCTCTGCCCATTAGTGGGTTGATGAATGACCTGGCCTACCGGTCAAGCCTTGACCCCCCCCTTCCCACGACCCATAATCTAGTCCTTTTCGAGACGGAAAGTCAAACTTTGAGCCTTTGAGAGAGATTCTAGTTGGTCAGGCTGTACTGTATCTGTTTGCCCAGGGCTAGTATTAGCTACAGAGGAAAGTATGTGCAAACACACACACACACACACACACACACACACACACACACACAGGATGCTTTTAGGTCTTATCTCTGGTGCTTTTAGGGCAGCTGTTGAGTGCAGGCAGCTGACCTCTGACCCCGATCACTGCTAGGCTTCTTTCCTCTCCACCCTGCCCCCACTTAAATTCCTTCTCCTTTCCAGGTGCTGCAGTGGAAACTCTTGTTTGTTTGTTGTTTGTGTTTATAAGCAGGAAAATAACTAAAACAATGCATTAAGGCACAGGCCCGGTTTAATGACGCCACCACGGCGTTGTCCTCCGTACGTGTTTAATGCATGCGTGTCTTTATGTTATGCTTGGGAGTGATTGGAGGAGAACTATTTTCTTTGTGCTGGGAAGAGGGGTGGGGGTGATTCTGCCTAGAGGGCAACATTGCCTTCATCGTACGTACATTCTTGGATTGGTTTGAGCCTCAACACTAACCTAAATGCTCACAGGCTCTAGAGATGAATGTAGGGAGAAGTTGAAACGGGCTGTGATTTGGGATGTTCTTTGTATGGTATTTGTATTGTCCTTATGTGATGTAGTACAGTTTATGCCTGTTGTACCTTCACCATGACTGGGCAGTTGGCAAGACACTCAAATGTCATTAGCTGAAATGTTGTTGATTAGTTTAACATAGCTGACCCAAAGTTAGACCCAATTCCAAACCTGTAACTACAGTATACAATATATATATACCATATAACATATCATTTACACTCTAATGCTGTTACAGTGTAACTTACTGTGAATTAACCTAACATTTTTACAGTATATTATGTGACATAGTAATGATTTAACATTAACGTGATTAATTAACATGGTTCTTGTATATATTTGCCAAATAATATTTTACTGTACTTTTACAAAATTGCATTTATTTTATTCCCATACCCAAAGTACACTCTTCCCATTGCATTATTAGTACCTTTATAACCTACAATTTCTGCCATAGATCCCTGCTGTCAAAACTCTTTTGTCTTTAATTGTACTGATGAAATAAATGACTTGACAGAGCAGTAGCATTTATCCAATACATACATTCTTAAAATAGAAATGTATTCACATTACACCCCTGAAAATACTGTACAGTGTGCCACTGTTATTGGGATAATACCTGTGGTTTGACAGTTTGTACAGGTTCTGTTGTGGCAACATTTGAGCTATCTCGGAGCATCGCTTGTTCGCTGGTCTTATCGCAAGCATAGTAGATGGGCATTCTGTAAAAAAAAAAAATGTAAAAAAGCACATTCGTGTGCTTGAATGTAATTGCCTTTGCTTTCGTTTAAACGGAATTTGCTCAGCTCTGAATGCAATTCATATCAAACTGTGGGGGAGAGAGAGCGAGAGAGCGGAGAGAGAGAGAGAGACAAACTGCACTTGACTGCTCCCGACAATAATGCCTGCCCTCCGAAATGCACATTGATTAATTAATTAGAATACCTTATTAGCAAATTGACTGTCTCAGCTGATTATCAACTTCAGATTCTTTATTAGCTGCAGCTGCTGCATCGTTGCCCTGGCAATAATCTCCCGCGGCGACATTATCTCAGCCGGCACAGTGCCTGGGACCGCTGGGCTCCATTTAAACAAGCAAACGATAAATAAACAACAACAAAAAACTATAATAAAAATCTTATCTGTCCTGTCTGGGACTGGAGAAAAAGGACTTTCAACAAACTCAAAGAAACTCAACTTCCTGCGTCAGAATCCAAGTGAATTCCTGTTGAATTGTACCTGATTGGTTAAGAATGACAAGCTGTTTGTAATTTCATATACGACTCATGACTCATGACTCATGGGCTGTTTTATTTATTAATGGGGAATAATTAAAGTAATACAAAACAATAACATTTTATTTTTAAAACATCAGCATCAACTGTTATGCAGTGCAGCTCGTCTCAACCAACCACAAGTCATATGACTTTGAAGAAATGGCGGATTAAGCGGTATAATGCCCTCATTGACCCACCGGGTGAAGATATGTTGACCTGGCGGGAAACACGCACACGCAAACACACGTCATGCACGCACACACATTTGCAGCTAACTTCCGGGAACTCTTTTGAGGTTCCACGATCGGCCATTGCTGTGAAAACAGCGGCCCATTGGAGTGAACTGAGTGGACGTGACTCTCCTCTACATGGCTCTGGGTGCATCTGCCTCCCCAGAGAGGGAGCCTGGCGACAGTGTGAGCGTCTCTACTGGCCGTAGGGCTGCGGTGCGGAAGCTGCCGCTGTGTAGGGCCATTGTAGGCCAGTGGCTTGTCCAGATGGTTCACATACCTTTAGTCACAGTCCGGGTTAGGAATGCATTCCCTCGGGATGGTGCTCAACCCTAGAAGCACAGGAGGGCCAACATAAACACCCATCCCGACACCCACACCCCCCACCCTCCCCGACAGAAGACCTCAGTCTTTATTGTTTGAAGTATAATTGGGATTGTAAGGTGGAGAAAGGTTCTAGAATGAAAACGCTTTTGAAGCCTACGCCCCCTTTTCGGTTTGTGTGTGTGTGCGTGCGCGCGCGCGCATGTGCGTCTGAGTATGGAGAGAATATATGTACAGATTGATTTGTCACATGATGGGACTAGGCGTCAGTGCTCGAAGCAAGAGCGCGAGTGAGCGTTTACAATTATAGTCTAACTAATTAACTCGTAAAATCGGGGTTCTTGTTTATCTTTCTTTTTTTTTTACGCAGCAATGCCTTAAGTCCAATAAGCATACATTATCCTAAAGCAAAACCAGAGTGGTTTTGCCCTGGAACCCTCTGTTCTAGTTGTCTGCTAAACGCTACCCTCCACAGACACTTGTTTCGTTTAACATCAGTGAGTATTTTAAACCTGCTCTCCTGCTAGAGACTTTTCAAAACACCGTATGGTTAGATAGATGCTTTATTGCTCACCAGAGGGAAGTTGGAATTACATTTGGTTGCAGGGAGAGATTATTTTCCCTTTTTATTTATTTCTTTATTTTTATTGGAAAACGGTGTGTTTTTATTTGCCTCTGCCCTTAGCGTTGATAGGGTTATGTGTCACTAGTAAGCAAATTGGTGAAACAAAGCTTTCTGTGCTGGCGTTATTTTTTTTAATTTTCCCCTGTGGTTTCTTTTGCTGGAAGGAGATAAGGTCTAAATTAGAGACAGGACAAATATATTTTGAGGGGAAGAACGGAACGTCTCGTTCCTGGCTGTGTCGATCTTCCAGTACTGCCAGATGGGGAGCACAGACGACTGCTGCTGCCTACCTGATACAGTTAACATGTGTGTTAAAATATATTTGAACTCCAAGGATACAGTCGACACATGTATATAAAAATATATTTGAACTCCAAGGATACAGTCGACACATGTATATAAAAATATGTTTTAACTCAGAGGATACAGTTAACACGTTTGTTAAAATATGTTTTAACACGGGCATCCTCCGGGGGTCTTTCATGCCTTTTATTAGCCTGGATGGACAACGGTGAGACTACAGTATCTTCCATCCCCCTTACAGCGGTTAGCAATCCGCTGGAGTGAGCCGGCGTGACACCTGTTTTGACAGTGCATTCCCTGCCATCCCCCCTCCCTTATTTCACCACCCCATTCCTTTACCTCCGCCCCCGCCGTCTCCTCCGTCGGTAACGGTCGCGGCGTGCTCTCCACCGCCACCCCCCACCCCTCGCGTATCTGTCGGCATGTATCCGCCGCTCAATCGCTCTGGCTGGGCCGCGGCGGGCTCCCTAACAGCTCGCCGGGGCTCCTCCATTAATCAAAGACACTTTCAGTGTCCCATTACAGAAACACAGCTACTCGGCCTGTCTGGTGCTGACAGCTCGCCAATTCATCTTCTGGGGTGGGGAAAAAAGCCATTGTGGCGCGGGTGCGTTTTACCTGTTCATGCGGACGGGCTGTAAAGAGCTCAGGAAGACCCCTCTGAAATTGTTTTCTCTAGGTCAGGCAAACAACAACAACAACCGAAGGCGGGGGGAAAAAAAAGAAAGGTAAATTGCTTGTCTCAGGTAACACACGATGAGAGTTTGGAAGGAGAAGGAGGAGCTCAGGAGAAAAAGCAGATCGGATGGAGCTGTGTTTGTTAATAAGCTGACTTCAGCGTGATGGCCGAGCAGCTACAGGGGGGAAAAAAAACTAAACGCACCGGGCCAACTTACCTGAACAAAACACTAAGTATTTTTGTGCCCCCCAAGTACAGGTGTACAGCTCTACGATTGGCTGAAGTAACTAGCTTTCTTTTCCGGTGCTCTCGGGTTTAAATCAGGTGAATCCTAGAAAAATAGCCTCATGTAAGGACAAGGCATGCTGCAATTCATTGTGAAAGTTACCCAGAGTTAAAATAGTTTCTGAAACATTTCCTGTACAGTTTACAAGAAAAGGGAAAGCAAATCTGTGGCAACCAAATTGCTACACAATTGCAAGAGGCTTGTGGTTTATAGGGCTGTGGCGCTGGTAAACCAGACATATTTAGCGTCTTTGACAAGAGGGCTCGTGGCCAGCATGCTACCACACCAAGGTATAAAACGACAACAACAACAGCGACAGCAGTGCGTCCGCTGTTTGCAGTGACTCAATGGGAAAGCACTCTCCAGTCAACATGCTCACTGAGAGCCAATCTTCTCTTTGTCACAAAATGCGGCTGCAAAACAGGAAAGTGAGCAGGGTCCATACAAACGAGAACGGACAGCTGTTACCCACCCCCCCCACCCCTTTGCCGGTTTGATTGGCATAATGTGGCGAAAGCTCGTTTGGCAAAATGCTCCTCCAGGAGGCAAATGGAGGCGTAATGATTGTGTATGCGTGCGTGTGCGTGCGTCTGTGGTTGTTGTCTTGGTGATTCGCACACAGGGCTATTAATTACCCTCTCTGTAACATGGCATCTGCTGTAAAGCAGGATAGAGGGCTATGGGGTGGGCACTGCCATCGCTGTGCTCTCCCCCCCCAACCCCCCCCCTCCCACACGCCCCCCCCTAGACCCCAGGTGCACGGTTGTGACACGCTTATTGGCTTCATTGTACATATGATTGATTCAGCGGCCCTACTGCACTTCTCACACAAAAACAAGGCATGCACAAGCACACTCACACACACAGACACACACAAAGCCACATACACACAGACACACACAGTCACAGACACACATACACACAGACACACACAGAGAAAAGCACCTCAGCTGGCAAATATTTAACCATCCATGAGATATTCCCAGATGCCAGCTCCGTTTGAGTGCGTAGGGAAATGCATATGCCTGTATGTGTGACGCTTTAATCTGAGGTAAAGGGAGGCTTTTGTTTGCTCACAAAACGCCGGCAGAAGTTTCATTTTAGCCCCCCCCCCCCTCTTCCCCATCATACGTGAAGCGGCCCTTGACAGTAATCATTTAATGCTACATGACTTCCCTGCGATGCAGTCTTAGCTAGCACGCGCCGTGGTCGTCAGTGGTTACGGCGATGAGACTCGCCAGGCATCGTTGTGTGATGTTATCTATACCCCCCCCATCCCCCATCTGCAAACGTCTACTGTACAGCCGCTCTCAATGTTGCCGTGGCATTTGTGACCATCTGTCTGGCCAACGGCGCCCCGTGTTTAAACGGCTGCCTTCGCCCCAACAGAGAGAATTATTATTTTTGTAATGTTTGTTTACCGTCTACACACACGTTCGAGAGCACACACGTTCACTTAGAGGTGAAACACATACACACACCCACATTAAAACACTAAAACACACACACACACACGATTAAAACACACACAGTGAAACACACACACACACACACGCAACATTAAAACCACACACAGCCATAACATTAAAGCACACACACTGAAACACACACATAACATTAAATCTCACACACAACATTAAAACAGACACACACACACGCTCGCGCGCACACCCATAACATTAAAACGCACACTAAAATGCACACGTCCGCACACACACACACACACACACACACACAACAGCAAAACACACACGCGTGCACACAGCAGTGAGTCAGAGCATCAGCAGTCATATCGATTTCTTCTTTACGCCTCCATTCCCCCCAGCCCCCCACCCCCCCACTGGCTATTATCGTGGTCCCATCAGCTGCCTGACAGTAAGCTGTTTGTGACAGCCGCCCGACCCCCTGCCGCGGTCAGAGAACGTCTGACACAGACATACTGTACACACGCATGCACGTGCGTGCACGCACACACACGTTACTATTTCAGTAATATACGCACCTAGCCAAAAAGCTGTCAGCACATGATTTTTTTTCCCTCCCCCTTTCTCTAATTCCATTATCTCTCTCTCGCTTTCTCCCCGCACGCACGCGCGCACGCATGTCCGCACGCACGCACGCACACACACGTCTGCACGCACGCACGCACACACGCACGCACGATGTGTGTCTGTCCTCTCAACAGACAATTAGTTGGCTCCCCCACCGGCTGACACTGTCTTGTGTCTCCGTGCTCTGTAGCTTGTTGACCCCCGTGGGCACACAGAGGGCCTAGTTCTGGGCCAGGCAGCCCAGCTGGGCTATTGTGACGTGCAGTGGCATGAAACAAGTCACCTGACACCGTCATTAGTAATGTTTTACACACACGCAGTCACACACACACACACGCACACACAGACATACAGAAACACACGCACGCACACACACACACAGAGAAACATGCACACACACACTCGCGCACAGAGAGACAGACAGAAACACACACACACAGACTCACATACAGGACAGACAGACAGACAGACACACAAACACAGAGACAGACACACACACTCCCACACGCGTACAAGCAGACACACACGGAACAAAATGTCTGGTGAAACCCACTTGCCGCCGGTTGGAGCTAACAGAGATTCTTGGCACACACCGCCCACTCTGTTGTTTGGATGTCATCTTGAGTCGCCGAGGTTTCTCTCGCCAGTAAGGGGGGTGGCGGGAGTGGTGGGCCAGCGCACAACTCTGCCGGAATTCCAGTGTCTCTGTGGTGTAGGGGGTGGTGTGTGTGTGTGTGGGGGTGTGTGTGTACACATGTGTGCTTATGTTGTGCACTCTTGCATGAAATCTCATGCTCGCTCTCTCTCTCTCTCTCTCTCGCTCGCTCTCTCTCATATTCTCTCTAACTCTTTCTCTTTATCTCACTCACACTCTTTTTCTTACTCTCTCTCTCTCTCTCAATCTCTCTCCCCCGCACGCACGCACACCCACACCCAGGGTGGAGAGCGGTTTGTTTACCTCCACGGTGCGCGCTGCTCCGGCTGGGGCTATTTGGGACGGCCTCAGGCCACCACTCTCTCACTGAGAGGGATGGACGTGCGCCGAATGACACTGCGGATGGCCTCGCGCCACCGCTGCCACCTGAACCTCCCCGAGCAGCCCTGCGCACGCGCACGCACGCTCTCCGGGTTGCCGAGGTCAGACACATCAAAACAACCTGCCCACGGCCATCTCCAATGTCAAAATAAAGCCCAGAAAAGAACCTTTGTTTAAAACACCTCTTTTTTCCCAGAAGCCACCTCTTTTTCCCCCCGGGGGCAACAGGCAGTCTCTTCTACTAATAATCAACGTAGTTCCCGTATTTGTGGCATCTGCATGGAGAGACGGCATCCAAGCCACGTGAACACATGTGTGTTTCTTTCAAACTGTCAGGCAAACCCAAACATACACGGACACACACAAAACCACACCACCGCTCCAAGTGCTATCTCTTTCCCGGGATGTGTTCTGGCCGTACAGTAAATCAATCCCGGAGGCGTTGCATAATAGCCAGGAGAGCTGTGTCCAAATAGTGAAATAATCACCTTGTCAACTGGTCTGCGCAAGCTAGCGCCAGGCTAGCCACAGTAAAAATCTCCTTTCTTTTTTTTTTCCCCTTCCCCAGACAGACAAACAAGTCTGTTTACATTGAGCAGAGCGCTAGCAGATTGTGACACCAGCGGCTAAGGTTTGACAGAGCGCCAATATTTCCTGAGCCGAGCGACATCTGTGGAAGAGTACTAGTCTAAATTTATGCAGCAATAAATCCATCTATCTGTACTGCTGCGTTTAACCGCTATTTTATTTTTCTATTTTTTAGGGTGTACTCAGCCATCACACAGGTTGCAGTTGTTGTTTTGTGTTGCGAAAAACGCGGCCGTTATTGATGTTACAGGTGCTCGGTTTGTTCCGGCTGTCGGAGTGAAAACTCGTCACATTGCTCGCGCTCTTTGGCTTTGAGCACGGAAGCTAAAGTTAGACATCTTTGAGGTTTTTCTGCTACTTGATGGAAGGTGATGCCATTGCATTATGCATGAGGAGAGAGGCAAGACTTTGTCTGGTTGCTTTTTATAGACCACCAAAGCTTCACCGCTGCACGCGCGCGCACACAAACATACACGCACACACACTGATGCCCAAGCCAAGTCGTAACACTAGCATGCGCTCTAACCTCTTTCAAAGATCAAAAAAGCGAAAAACGAGCGCAAAGGAAAAACAGGAACGCGGCAAACTGGCAACGTTGTCAAGAATACAGGGGGGGGGGGAATGGAACAGCAAAACAAAGAAATGTTGACGTGCTATTTTCAGACTCCTGAAAGCTCCTGGTGCTTTTGATGCTGAAATACCAAAAGTGAAGTGTGGGGATGAGACGCACACGCGACCATAGAAGAGAGCACATGTACAGTGGGCATGTGCTGTTCTCTGAGATGGAATTAACCAGATATTCTCAATCTCTATCAACTGTGAAACAAACATCTTAATGAGGAAAACTGTCATTTAAAAAAGGGGGAATTCGCCGCGTCACTTTGTTACGAGCCAAACTATGCTAGGACCTCTCGCATGTAAATTCCTGCTCCCCACACAAGCTCATTCATTGGTTTAAACTGCTCTAAATTGGGCACGTTGACCCAGGGAACCTTATTTACAGATGTCTCCTGAGGGAGCTGTTACACGGAGAGGAAAGCTTACGCACGCTAACTCTGAGGAGTCATTGAGCTTGGGGCTTCTCTGCCTTGCAAATGAACACTTTTGACAGCTATGCCCATGGAGCAAAAAAAAAACCCCGCCTTCCATTCAGGGGCCTTAACAAAGATTTACTTTGCCAGACGTGGGATTTGGCAACCTCTTACTAGCGCCAGTGTCCTCGTCATTGTCGATCACTGTGGATGAGAAGAGACGGGGATTGACAAAGGGCCAAGGCTCATAGTGGAGGGAGAGGTTCAAATAGGTTGCTGTGTTAACGGGCAAGGTATTAAAGTGGGAAACTGCTTCTGTGAGCTTTGTGGTGTCTAGCTCAGATTAGGCAGGAACAGTGTCTTCTATGCCGGGCAGCGCAATTAGACGCGCACACCCCAAAATGCTCACCGGCGTCTCTCTCTCGCACGCACGCAAGCGCGCGCGCACACACACAAGTGGCTTGCTGATAATCATGTCACGTACGGCGTCGAGCACAAATGTAAATGAGCCCGGCGCTAACTTGGCACGCGGGCTCATGCTCAAGCAAGCCGAAAAGCACGTCCGTCCACCACGATGCGATCGATCCCCAATAACCAAACCGTGGCCCGTTTTTTAAATTGTTTTTATTACATTTTTAGTAACGGCAACGTTTTTTAGCTGAGCCGTGCTTCAAAATGTAACATTCCTTTATTTTCTTTATTATTCCCTACAACAGCATTGGAGCTGCTTTTCCCTCCAGCCAGACCATAACATTTGGGGGAGGGGTTGGTGTGTGTGTTGGGTGGTGGAGGGCGCTGATAATACAAATAACACACTGGATAAAAAGGCAGACAGTGTGCGCCTCTCTCTCTCTCTCTCTCTCTCTCTCTCTCTCTCTCTCTGTCCGCCCTGTTCTCTCGCCCAGCCTTTCTTCCCTGGCGTGCTGCTCATCTATGCTTAGCACGAGCGGTGCGCCGCGCGCGAGTGTGGCTGGAATTTATATCGACGTCGCCCCCCCCTACCCCCCCCGAAGGCGAGTCATTGATATGTGTGGGAGGACTCCGGGATAAACAAGCCCCTGCTCCGACCGCCGTAACGCCGGCAACCAGCCAGCGGCCGCTCCACGCGTTCAGATGGAGCAGAATGACATAAATGAGGACGATGAAAAGCAGAGAGAGGTGGGGGGGGGGGGGGTTAAGAAATGACTGTGTGTTGGGGGGACACCTGCTACACCCCCCTGCCCCCCCCCGCTACAAAACGAGGGAGCCGTGGAAATGCAAAGGAGCCAGACTCCAGACTGTGTGTGTGTGTACAATAGCTTTGAAATCTAACAGAGGGGATGTCTCCCCCCTCCCCCCCCCTCTTTTTTGTTGTAGACATGACCGTGTTTTACCTCCCATGTGTCCTGTTTATTTATTATTTATTTATTTATTGTTGCTACGCTGTCAGCCTGTTTCAGAGAGGTAAGCCCCCCCACACACACACTAACATAAAGGAGAGCCACGGCCACATTGGTTGGATCACTTATGGCCACTTTAGATCTGCCTCTGCATGACCTCGCCCCTTTGTTGGCTAAGGACACACGCGTGTGCGTGTGTGCGTGCGTGCGTGCACAGCGGGGAGCCCACAGAAGAGTATTACATCAGATACAGTAGGCCACCGACTTGTGTTCACTACGGAGGGGGACACGTGTGTGTGCGTGCGTGCGTGTGTGCGTGCGTGTGTGTGCGTGTGTGTGCAGCTGGGCGCCCACAGAAGAGTATAACACCTTACAATACGCTCTGCCATAGAAAGGTAGCGGCCAAAAGTTTACGGTGTTCAATTTAGCGTTTATAGCCGTCTCGTTGACTTATTTGTTTACTTGTTGACTAACACATAATGAGGCAGAGGCTGTATTCATCTCTTCACAGTACAGTAGTATTTGCAGTTGGCACAAGCGTTGATGTGCCAACCTGTTTGCTCAAGGTTGAAAACCAGCGTTACCAAAAAAAACGCTGTTTTGGTTCGAAACACCGAGAGCTCCTTCCCCTCCCACACCGGCGTGCAGAGCGTCTCGCTCTCTGCTCTACCGCTCTCCCTAACGCTGTTCTCTAAATAAAAGCCGGACTGGAAATGTGGGGTTGCTAGTCTCAGCCTCTTCCATTCATTAGCTCCACATCATATCAGCTCTGTGCTGAACGTACGACACATTGTAAGCGCGACGACTTTCTGAAATTGAGGAAGTAGAATTTCATTGGCTGATTTTCATTGGCTGATTTTCATTGGCTGATTTTCATTGGCTGTTTTCACCATTACTCATAAAGTCTGTCTCTTTAATTCCTGTGCGATGCTAGTGCAGTGCTTAATTTACTAATTTCAGTTGTTACAGTACATTTATTAAGGAGTAACAGTAGCATACTTATCTAACAGAACAATATCTGAAAACGGCGTTATACAAACTCCTCTGTAGTTTAAGTTTAACGCCCGATTTTGTCATTGAGTTACATAGTTGGTTGTTGTGCATCTCAATCAAAATACCTCTCCTGTCAAGTAGGCGGATCTTGATGCAGTTAGCCGGCGCTGACTATGACTATGGGGACGTTATTACGGTGTTTGGGCATCTTGCCCAGGAATGCTTCCAAGTTGCAGGGTTAGGCCAGAACAATTGCTAACTTTGAGCTCAAATTAAAACAAAATTCCTCAGAAATTCCGCCCCCCCTTGCCCCCACAGATTCAAATGCATTGCGAAGCCAAGCGGAAATGCCATTGTTGTTGTGAGAGGTGTTCGCCACTTTGGTTATGTTCTTTTTTACTGAGACAGGGTTGTGTAGTATCTGATTCTTTTTTTCAGCACGCAGAGAACGGTAAGTTATCGAAATGCAAAGAGATATTTGTTGGGCTTCACAAAAAGTGTATTGGCTTACTAGTTTACAATAGCAGACTATACTTTTAAGCCTTAAATCGTTTGTAGTATCTAATTGATGTGTGTTAAGACAGATGTATTCATTCATGTAAATGCTTTATTCTTCAAGGCCATATTATATTATCGTAGTGTTTCGGTTGAGGCCTCTGATGTTGTTTATTGGAATATTTAACGCACTTTAGGCCCCAAAATGTAAAACCATTCCAGAGGCAAAGACGGGGATCACTGTCCCCAATTATTAGTTATTTCCTTGTGACCCACAAACCTAACGTGCGTGCACACACACACACACGCATGCACGCGCGCACACACACACATGCACGCACGCGCGCACACTTCCTAAATGTCCAACCTTTTATTTTGGAGGGTGGGGGTGGTAATTTGTCTCTGAGTATTTTCCTTTTAATGTTCTAGTTGTTGCAGTCTCATCCCTCGCTGCTCAAAGCCTTTTCATTTAGGAACATCATTTCAAGTTACTTTATGGTTCAAGAATGGAAGATGGCAGAAAATTGAAAAGATCAAAAGGATGGAGGAAAGAGGGCAGTGATGTCAAGTGTAGTTTTTATGTTTGTGTGCACTGTCATCTTTTAGGTTCTAAAATCTCTGTAGTGAAATGTTGACACGACTGAAGAGTGTTACAGAGCGAGTGGCATTTCAGTTTGCTAGACATGTATTTTCCATACTACTGTGTAAGCCAGGACCTGCGGCTGGTATTTCCAAAAAGTGTGTATTTTGTGTATTTATTCCAAATATGGCCAAGAGATGGCAATGTATAGGCTCCTGCCAATTAGAAGCCTGCTACTGTACCACCGAATAAGAACATAAACGTGAGTTACTGCCGATGGAAAAGACCATCTACAGAATTTGGCTCTTCTGCGTTGGATTCATTTCTCAGCACATCTCCGTTTCAGCGTAGGTGCAACGTACAGTCCAGATAATACAGTAGCATCTTCTTAAGAGGACCGCTGGACTTCCTGGGGGTCCGGTGGGTCAGAAATATTAAGGCCGTGTGAGTTTCTTGGATGTAAGTGAATGCTATATTCACGATCATGCTACTGAAAAGAACTTGTTTTTGGGGGTCCGTGTGTCCAAAACAAGGTTCTATGAAGCACTGCTATATCAAGCCGTCGTTGTGCCTGTGTCTTGTGTGCTGAGGAGAGGAGAGGCACCCTCCGGGCCTGGGTGGAAAGCTTTGCATCGAAATAAGCGCTGGTTATGATGTATTGGCCAGCCAGGTCTACTGGCAGGGCGGTCAAGAGAGAGCGCAGGAGTGTGTCAGACAACCTGCTACGGCTCAATAATGCAGGCCCGTAATCTGCTCACGCACATGCACATGCACGCACGCACGCACACAGTGAGGCAGGTTTACGAGGGAGTGCAGTACACAAGGTGTTCGGCGTATGTTTTGTTGACATAAATTTCAAATTTATTGCTGCTGCCAGAAGTGACTGTTGTACAAAGTCGATTATTAACTGAGTAAATGGCCTGGCAGAGTTTGTGAACTTCCTTAATGACTACAGACAGTCACCCCTACAGCCCCTTCTTATAACCCCCCCCCCCTCCCTCCCATAATCACAGACGTTGTGTCAATGCGTGTGTTTTAACTTACTCAACACTGTTATCAATGCGTGAGCAAATACGCTAAAGATATAGTTTTATTGTGATACATTATTCGACATCATTGCTGAGCTGATACAGCTTCAAAACAACCCGAAGCATTGCCTTATGCTGTGATGTGATGCCAAATGCTATGACATTATTATCATTATTCCAAGTGGAACTACTGCTAAATAGTTTCGTCTGGGATTCTCTGTATATTGTTACACAAAGCCATTGTATGCCCAGAACACACAATCAAATTAGAAAATTGAGTACAGGCTCAAATTTCCCAGTTTAAATCTCTGCATGTTGTTTTATTGAGGTGTATTTTGGTTACTCTTTTGATGTAATAGTATAACTATCCATTTTGTCTCGTGTGACATGGCAAGAGTGTAGCTTTTCTTACCCTATACAAACAACTTGTTTTTGTTTGTTTTGTGAAAACGTGTAAGACGTTTTCTGCTTTGACGTTACGTCAGATTAGTGTATAGTGTGATTAAAAGCTCCTATGTTGTTACATACCTGTAACATGGTCACACACAACTAACTGTCTGCCGTCGTGCATTTAAGGCGTAAATGCACGACACAGCTTCTGCTTCAAACACTCTTAATGAGTCCATCTGTGCCTTATCAGTGCTGTGTCCGGGGGGACACAAAAGGCCTTTGAAGGCCTTTTGTGTCGTGTGGCGTCTTTTCCTTCTACAAGTGTAGTGTGTGCGTGTGTGTGTGCGTGTGTGTGTGCGTGCATTTCTGACCCTCTTTCTCTCTATAACTCCTCTGTATCCAGTGAAAGGCCCAGCACTGCTGTGGTGCAGGCTAATTACTGCCAGGTTTGCTTTGTTTGCAGGGTCTCTAAAATAATAATAATCCTACCACAAGGGCTTTCTCCTGGTAATCTCCATCGCACCCCCACCGGCCTTTATCTTTTTATTTATTTCAAATTCGTGTCACTGTTTCCCTCCATCCCTTAATGTCAAATAGACAATTAATCTTCATTTTAAGTCACACAAGACTTCCTTGCCTAATAACTCCATTGCCATTATCATAAGACATGTCATTTAATTTTTTCTCCCCTCTCTCATTCTATCCGTCCATCATCCGCTCCCTCTCGAGGCTCAACAGAGAGCTGTTAATCAATTAGCATTTGACGTCTGGCATCAATCAGTCATGTTTTTTACCCTGACTCATTCTGCTCGTCTTCCTTCCAAGACGCAGAGATATATTGCTCCTGCCGTTAAGCGAAGTTGAGCAAATGTCCTTATCGGGATGTAGTTACCCCCATAATAAACTCTGCTGGTCATTACCGCCCACGCGAAGGAGACCAGGAACTTCCGGCGTATTGTTTTGCCTGCCAAGATGCCAATGTGAATGGCCTAAATATAGTTACTCTCTTGCCACCTACTTCTAAAATGTGCTAATTCATTTCATTTCTCAGCCGTAGATTGAAACATGCAGCATTTGAGATTGCGTGGGGGAAAATAAATATGTGCGAACGGCAACATATGTCTTACTCTTTCTAAGAGACACGTGCTCTGATGTGGAGGTGCAAACAATGAGCTAAAGACCTTTCTGAAAACAATTACCCTATGCTTGCTAAATGCATTCTAATAAAACATTTGGCTGAGAGTTACTTTACAAATTACTGGTTGTATGTTTTGAGCAAGTTATTTCTATCAAAAAAACTAAATTTGTTATATCTTGAACTGGTGTGTGTGTGTGTGTGTGTGTGTGCGCATGTGTGTGTGTGTGTGTGTGTGTTTCATAGATCTGGAATTCTTGTAGTTTTTCAGTAATTTCATTGATCCAATAAGTTTAATATTCTTTTTAGATTTATTGATATATGTGCGTGCATGCGTGCCTGCTGGGGTTGAGGGGGGATTGCCTACCCATCTCTTAAGACAAGTTATTTACTCTATTTGAAGTTCTCAGGAGGCTTAAGATACTGCGGCACTGGTTTGTCAATTCATGTCACCTTAATTGCTTTAGAGCCAGTTCAGATATCAGCCAAATATAATCTGTGATGTCTTTGAAGGTTTCATAAGAGCAACAGGCTTTGTGAGATTTGACTTTAAGTTGTCTCATATCTGTTAACTGTTATTGAGTTACCTAACCTGTTTGCTTTTTCTCACAGAATCAAACATTGACCTTTGATTCGTTCTGACCTTGTGGCCTTGTGAACTGTGTAACACTCTTAAACTGCAATCTGTTGGACAGGACTGCTTTGAATGTAAAATGTTGCACAAAGCAAACATATGGACAGTTACTGGACAGTGTTCATGCTAAACAGTCAAATGTATTGTGTGTGTGTTCAGTAGCATTAATCATTCTGGCACATTGCACATCCCTATATGTCTGAAGCACTTAAGATGTTAGCGGTCGGCTTCCAACAACAACTCTGATTTACAGCGGCAGATAAATTCTCAGTCCCGCGTTTGCTCCCGACAAATGTTGCCGCGGCTACTGCATCTGTGTTTATTATCGACTGTATCCTAATGTTTTAAATCAGAGGTCTTCAACAGGGGGTTCGGGACGCCTAGGGGGTTCTCAGAGGTACTGCAGAGGGTCCTGCAAATTATTTGATCCCAAACATATTTTCTTCCAAAAATGTAAATGTCTGAATAAATACATAAAACATAAATATGAATGAAACCTATAAATTATGAATCTGTCAATTATTTTTCATCTTAACAAAATACTTTAATACATAGCAGGATAGGCAAGCCTGGAACCGCCCGACTATGCTCTCAGCTCTATTTATTTTACTGAGATTACAGTCTGGAAACCCTGATCACATTAGCATTCGCACAGCCACCCTGCTGGCGGCCCAATCGGTGTGCGTGAGAGATGACGTCAAGCGTGTTTCAAAATGGTGGTAGAACTAGATGAGGCGACTAAAACAATTGTAGCAAAGCTGTTTGTTTCAGAGCTGTCCAAAAGTTTCAAAATGAACCAGAGGCCAACGCAAAGTAAGAGGATACTCCTGCAAACACTTCCCAACGGAGCGTGGCCAGACCTATTCACAAAGTGGATATTGTCTGATTACACCAGGCTAACTATAGGCCGCCCTACACATTATTGTTGGCCCGGCAACAAATTAGTGTATACGATATATGACGATAGGGGATCCCTGTGCATCTATCATTCAAGGGGTCTTGAAAAAATGTTGACCCTCTTTTTTTAAATAATGTGACTGTGGCGTTAACCCTTGACCGTAACAATGGTGCGATACCAACTCAGAGTGGCTGGCCTGTATGCAGTAAAATGTCAGACGACGCGGTGGCTTCCTCTGCTCTGAACACTCGGTGATGTGTGTTTGCTTTCCCCTCCACCCACAGGAAGATGCACAGCGGAATGAAGACCTATGGCTGTGAGCTGTGTGGGAAGCGGTTCCTCGACAGCCTGCGTCTACGGATGCACTTGCTGTCTCACTCAGGTAAAAGAAATCAAACAAACATTTGCCCTTGTGCCGCTCGCTATTCGAGGGGTTTCGGATCATAGCTGTCCACAAACCAAGACAAGATTTTTTTCACGTTAAAATAATTGCTGGTATTGTTTGCTGCTCCTCTGAATAATACACCCAAGTTGCTTGTTGCACATGTAGCATTTTTAATGAAACCGCTTCCCTCCCTTTATGAGATCTGTCTGTTATTTGCTAGCATGGCTGGGAGACAACAGGCTAGGTTTAGGTGTGCCCTGCTCCACAGTCGAGCATCCCTACGTGGCGTTAAAGCTACGGGAGACATGTAATTGAGCGACCAAGCTATATCGATTGACCCCTTGGTGTAGCTACCAGACCTTGTTGACTATACCTTTAATGCCTGACTCGTGCAGGGCTGGTGAATTGGCTCGAGATGCGTTACAGTTGCAAAACTGAGCAAGAAATATATCTGCAGGGGAAAGAGTTATGGCATAGAGTTGGGGTGATTCAAGGTAATCCAGAGCTTAGACTAGCGCTCTGTGTTCTGGGGAAAACGTCAGAACTCCCCCTCTGCAGCCCTGGGCAATCTCCCAAGTCTTCATTTGAGGTAGGTCTTACAGGGCAGCGCGCCGCTTTTCGAAACGGATCTCATTTGGCCTTTAGTAGCTTGCTTTCATGTCTAAAACCGGGCCACAAGTGGCCACTGACATAGACAAGACATTCTCAACCGGACACTTAATTAATAAATTACAATTTCTTAATGTTTAGTATTTAAAATAAATGTAAATATTTTTAATATATTTAAATATAAAATCTAAGTTAATTGAAAATTATCCAGTTTAAAAGCAAAGGCCATTAGAAAGGAATGTATTTTAGCTCATGAATAAGCAATTATATTACATCTGTCTTCTTGAGATTACCTCATACTAAATGTAGTTAATAATAATAATAACATTGACATTTATTAACAATGGACATGTTGTACATTTGGGGACTTGGGTACAAATTAGTTTAACAATAAATAAAATGTGATGTACCTTATATTTGTAATGACAAAATAAACAGGTGTCAGTTTAGGAAAATATGACACATTTAAGACTTAATGCATTTCCTCAATAAGTATAAAATTATATTTTCATGTACTTGCAATAGTTACTGTTAAGAAAATAGAATGTCTGTTGTAAATTATTAAATATTAAGAATAGCATTTACTTGTTTACTAATTCAAATGTCTTGTCCTGGTCCAAACAGCTGTACCAGGAGATTTTTCTTAACTATGGAACCAGTTAAAAAATGAATTTAAACTTTAGCAAGTTACCCCTTTTTTGACACAAATACGGCAATGACAGAAATCTTCCACTGACACTAGATCAAGTGGAAAACATTTAACCACTGTCTTCAAAGAGCCGTTCTAAACTCGAGGAAGAACCACAAACACGTTAATGCTTTCTATAGTAGTTCGTAGAAGATGTGGGCAGTGTATTTTTAGCAATGGCAGCAGACAGAACTTTTTTTTTTTTTGGAAACGGGACTGCGATGATGCGCGACATCGATTTAAGCTTTCTCACACACCCGTCGTCGATTCAGAGATGCTTTGGTCTGGCATAAGCAGGCAGACGCATAGTGTCATTGTCAACACAGTTTAGCAAACAGACACCGCCAAGCTGAGAGCTCTTTGATTGAGATATATATAAATATATATATACATACATACAGTATACACACCTTTTTAACCCCTCTCCCCCCGCCAAAACAAAAACAACAATTTCCCACCCTTCAAAATGTTTCTTATGTTGTTCAACATCCTAAATGATTTGATTTATTATTATTATGTGTAATCTCCCTTTGCTATCTCAAAACATGGACAACATAAAGAAGAGGGGGGGGGGGGGTGGAGGCAGGAAGAGAGGGAGCTCTTTGGTATGCGGAGTGTGCCGTGGACGGGTACTGCTTCAGACGACATCGCTGCTCGTCCCCTCCTCCCTTCCGCACTGTTGTGGAGAGCACCATCTCTCTCTCTCTCTCTCTCTCTCTCTATGTGCTTGTTCTATCAAGAGCTTGGCAGCCAGCCAGCCTGGGCTGGCTGCCACTTCTGAGGGTACAGTACGTACAGTCTGCCGTGTGCCAGCTTATTATTTTTCCTTTTTTTCTGCCGCTGTGTTGTTGTTTATGACTTGAGTGTGTGTGTGTGTGTTACTCTGTCCGTGTGTGTGTGTGTGTGTGTGCGCGCGTGTGTGTGTGCATGTGTTTCTGTGCGTCTGTGTGTCTGCCTGTGTGTGTGTGTGTGTGTGTGTGTGTGTGTGTGTTGACTCTGTGTGTGTGTGTGTGTGTGTGTGTGTGCATGTGTTTCTGTGTGTGTGTGTGTGCATGTGTGTCTGTGTGTCTGCCTGTGTGTGTGTTGACTCTGTGTGTGTGTGTGTGTGCGCACACAGGGCAGACATTTGCTGGGGAAGGAGTCACAGTGTTGTTTTGCACACTGCTCATACACATTTGCTGTGTGACTGTGTGTGTGATGTGCACGTGTCTGCAGCTATACAGACCACGCAGCCGTTTCAAAAGGAAGTCGGGTGTACGATTAGGAACCTCAGCTAGTGCCTCGGTGTGTCACATGACACGCCTGACGTTTGTCCCGTTTTGGACCCGTGTTCAGCCAGAGCAACTGACCAAGGACAAAAGGCAGGGAGGAACGATCACATGCCATTGTAATTAGACATTATAGCTACAGTATTATTACTGTGCAGAAGCTTCACACAAGTAAATGTCCCAGGTTGTAGGGCATGGATGTCTGTGAAATCACAAACAAAACCCCTCCCATCAATTTAAACATTGTATATATGTATAATTTAATATCATACAGTACATGGATATAATGACTACAGTATGCATGGTAAATTTACTCTCTCAAAAGTGCAATTCCTGAATTAAATATGGTTTTATTGTAGTTTTGAGCCATTATGCCAAACCTGAAACAAAGTCATATACTATAAATACAGATTTCTGTCTGAAAGACAATGAAGTTGATTTAATAACACTTAACATTTTCTTCATGTAATATATATATATATATATATATATGCACGCACACGCAAAATATACAGACCTTTAATGGTTAATATAACCGCACAATAATATTTAGAGAAACATATGCTTTTAAAGTAGAACTGGGTATACTGTATTACAAATACGTGCAGAAGTTGTTTGTTTAATCATGTGGATTATCAGAATCAAAGTCATCCCAAAATATCCACTAACTCTTCCAAGTAGGAGCTCTTCAAATACATTCTGATATTATTTTATAGGCAGCCATGCTGGTGTTTCTTTTCAGCTGGGAACATCTTACTTAACGGCGCAACCTGTTGTCTCTCCAGTAAGGGGGAACAACAGTGAATCTTGGCTGCAGTAATGCAAATGGAAATGTACCAAAGCTGGGAGATCACTCATTTGTTCAAGATCCAGTGCCGTTGCACTTTAAGTCTGGCTGCTTGGTCTCTAGTGGGCCCACTTGGATCTAGAGCTCACTTGATTTCATTAGACCAGCTGGCTGTCTGCTCTGTACTGTAGACACATGCATGCACGCGCACACACACACATGCACGCACGCACGCACGCATGCAAATGTTAACTTGTTGGCGACGAGCTCCACTACATGCATTTTGTATCTGCACAGTCTAATCTTTCAAGCCTGCGCCTAATCTCGTTCGGGAAATGACACGCATATATACACACAAATGTACACAATACCATAGTGGATGTCGAAATAAATACAGGAAGACATGCACACACAGAGATACTCATTTTCACTGTCTCAAAGGAAATGATAGCACTGAAAGACGAGGTAATGTCACAAATACAATGTAATTTGTAATCTGCTCATCAGTAGTACGTCTTTAAAAACAGATTTTCCTCATCCTCATTGTCATTTACATGGGTCTGCGGACAAGAATGGCATAACTTTAACGACACGTTACAAAACACTTATACTAACATGTGTCTTTCTAAGTTGCTGAGCATGTGTTTCCCGCTTGAGCCTTATTTCACCACACGTTGCTAAATTATAAGGGGCAGGCAAGGCCACCCTTCATATTATTGTTTTATGGTAGCTAGCAAACCTTTTAAAGATGTTTAAAGATATTGTAGACACTATATGACTGGGAAATGTGTGTGTGGGGGGGGGGGGGGGGGTTATTTAAAAAAAGATCTATTGGATGACGGTGTGCACCTTACAGCGCACCTTTTACTTCCTCTCTCCCGCTCTCACTCTTTTCCACTGGGCTGCGTTGGCACCGTGCCAGCTCTTCCCTCAGAGTGATGACATCATATCGCTGTGCCGGCAGGTCTGGATGTTCTGCCAGCAGCATTCCGCAGCAGTTATGATCTCTCGCAGATGTGCGTGCAGGAACACACTGTACTGTACACAAAGCCCAGAAATTAATGAAACTTGACTAACTTCCAAGCCGCAGATTCCTAAATGTGTGTGTTTATAAATCTGCCCGTCGGTTTGCATGAGAGAGAGAGAGAGAGAGAGAGAGAGAGAGAGAAACTTTTGGGAGCAAGAAA
>JAODOY010000006.1:3320908-3334250 GCA_025399855.1 Forbesichthys papilliferus | reverse complement strand
TAATAATTAAAAAAAAATTAAAAAAAGTAATAATAATAGTAATAATTAATAAAAATCAAATAAAAAAATACCAATAATATTAATAATAGTAATAAATAATATAATAATAATAGTAATAATAATAATAATAATAGTAATAGTAATAATAATGTCTAGTGCACAATAATATCCTGGCATCTCACATGTCTGTTGGTAGAAGGGGGGCTCTGGTCTCAGTGAGCATGGCTTCTCTGGGAGTGCCGTTATAACGTCGGCAGCTGCGGCGGGAACTGTGTGTGTCTGCCTGTCTGTCTGTCTGCCTGCCTGTCTGTCTGCCTGCCTGCCTGCCTGCCTACCTGCCTGCCTGCCTGCCCTGCACCGTGGCGGTGGCTTCTTGGAAACGCTCTGGTAAGAATCGGAGCACGGCCGCCGTGTACCGCGAGTGAGTGGGGATGAGCTGCAGTGACGCACTCGATCTGCCCCCCCTCCCCCCCACACACACTTCCCCAGCGCGTGTCTAGGGGCAGGGGAGGGGGAGGGGGGCGGGGGATTGTATCGGATGTTGTTTTTGTACCAAACACCTTGATGTGGAAAAGGTCGCGCGCTTATTTACTGTTGACTGGAGATACATATGCACACTTAATAAATAGGCGTTTATGCGGCCTGTAAAGCCCATACTGTGGATTGTGTGTGTGTGTGTGTGTGTGGCTGTTTTGTTTGAATTCATTTTTTTTTTACCCTAATTTGTAATCAAGATGAGGCTGATGTGGCCATGCATGTATTGGTGTAATGCTTGTAGTAAACAAACAATCTGTGTGTGTGTGCTTGAATATCACACAAATCACAATCGGCCAAACCAGGCGGTCCCCAATTCTTTGCGGCAAATAGACACCTCTTGACAAAGGACATATGTCTTTCTTCCTGTCCATGATTAGTTAAAGTGTGCTTGCAATTGCCATTTTACCCTGTAAAATCCGAAACAGAACCACATTCCTTTCTAATCCAGGGGTTATTGCAGCTTTAAATGGCAGTGGTTGCTAAGTAGCGAGTGCCCTGTGCCGCCCTAACGGCCCTGATTTGGTATTCTGCTCTGATGCCAGGCTTTATTTTTGTACGCGAGACAAAGTGTTTTGATGGAGGGTGATTGCTGAAATGGCTATGTCTACCAGAGGCTGTTTTTGGCGGAGAGAGAGAGGGAGATGGAGAGAGAGAGAGAGAGAGAGAGAGAGACAGGCAGAGAGAGAGGGAGTTTTATGGCCGCTCGCTGTACAGTACACAGTGTGCCTTCTGTTCAAAAACAAGAACAGTCGATTGAATTTTGGATGCGCTACATCATCCCTCCCTCATCCCAGCATGCCCTGTTGTCAGAGCTGCAGTGTGTCTGTGTAGGCGCACGCACGTGTCTCTGTAGGCGCACGCACGTGCACGAGAGAGAGAGAGAGACCTGCGTACTTGTTGATGCGTGTGTGTGTGTGTGTGTGTGGGGTAAAAGTCAATTATTGCAAAGGGCTGCCTACAGCATTCACTTAACCTACTAGAAATAGAAAGTAATACAGTAAAGCACGCACGCACACACACACACACACACAAACGTACAAGCCATTAGGTTGTTTGTTTGACTGATGCTGTGTGTGTGTGTGTGTGTGTGTGTGTGTGTGTGTGTTGTATGGGGGAAACTAGTAAGCTTTTCTCAAGGGAATAAAGAGGCTACCCAGTCTAGTCTCCAGGTATTTAAGGATCCACCTAAGATTAGCAGAAATGGCCCTTGGACCCATCTAATGTGACACAAATAGACAGTGGTTTTATTCACTGTCTGATAAAATAGTCTGATTTAAAAGGTTTTTACTCAGATTTCTGCAGTGTATACAGTGCCTACTGTACACCATCTCCAACGTTTCCATAACTGCAAGCTATATCTGATTAGATTGCATGATTTTACTCACGTCAGTCAACAGACGCTGTAATATTCTGGGAATAAATTAACCTTTCATTATCGTCAATCAAAAGTTGTTATTAAGGCCTACTTTATTCCGATCCCCTGAGTAACATGAACATTCACAATAGTAGAAAGATTTAGCGCCGCAACTGAAAATGCCAATGTAAGAGTTTGGTACCTTTGTCTATTTTTCTGTGCCAGTCAGTTCTTCTCTTGTATTGGTTCATGTGAGTGCGACATCCCACCCCTCCCGTGACCCATGGTCGGTCTGTAGTCACGGTATTCAGAGCCCGTGAGCAACGCGGACTCTCAAGATATTGATTTCTTTTTTTTTTTTGGACTGCGTTAATGCGAGATAAAATAATTATCGGGGTTAATTATTGAATGCGGTAACGCGATAATAACGTTAACTTGGCCAGCCCAAATATATATACAGTGTATACTGTATATACAGAATACTATTTTATTCTACAAGTAATACATATTCTACATTATTATACGGTTAAACCAAACTGGCATAGTATGCCACGACACCTGAAAGTCCATTGCAGGCCAGACTTTGAGTTCTCCTGCTCTCCAGTTGAAGGAAGGAGACATGAAATGTCAAACACAATACTAGCACTGTGCCACGTGTGTTTGTCTCGAGGGCTCGAGGATAGGCGTGTGATGGTGGAGACATTCTATACCAAAATGTGAGGTGGGGTGTACAGCAGAAGATAAGGTTTTGAGAGCAGGGGGCTAAATTTAAATGGTAATTGGCCGGCTTCCACAAGCTCCCGGGCATTTTAATGAGTCATAATAACTTCATTTAAAACCAGCTGAGCAGAAAATAGATTGGAGAGGAGCCGGTGGCTAGTATGGATTTGTGTTCCTCTTTTGTGCATGTGTTTGGGAGGGGATACAGTGAGCTTGAAACACTAAAATACACACAAACACAATGTATTTCAGTACTGTATACGGCATGTGTGTGTATTGTATATGTGTGCAAATACAGTAAGTGTGTGTGTGAGAGGGAGAGTGGTGACTGTTATACAGGACCTCAGACCTGTCTACTTTTCCCCACGTGTGATTATATGATGGATGAAGGTTTGCTGCTAGACCAGTTTAATTTTGTCATGTTACAAATGAATAACGGTAAAGACACCAACAACAGATGGAGCTACTATTGTTTTCACAATAATTAGGAATGTGTTCACATACAGTATCAAACAATAGAACAACAATAATTGTAATTTGTGAATGTACACATAATAGGCAAAATAAATTAAGAATACGGTTTAGATTAGTCGCCCCCCTCCCCCCAAATAATGCTGCACCATGCAGCTTTTCATCTAGAGGTAGTTATGGGTTGCATGTCCTTATGAGCAATAATTCCACCTTTTTTGAGCAGGTCTTGAAAATGTTTATTTCATTTTATTGCTGACAGTACATTTGCATACAATACATAGATTTATAGTTATTCCATTACCAAAATATGTACACCATCTGAAAGGTTTGGGAACCCCTGCTGTAGATATATAATGTACAGTAGACAGCATATTGTCAAAACGTGGGATTGAGGTTTGTCTCACTAACCTGAGAACATGTTCTTATTAGAAATTTGTGTTAATTATATTCTATATTAAACTGTATATGTTTACAAGACTAAGTATAATATTATTAATTATATTAAATAATAACCTTCATTCAATGCTTAGTACATAATGATTATGTGCAAAATCTTCCCAAAAGATCTATCTTTTCCTGTCGAACCATGCTAGGAATGACAAATTAGTTGCATGAAGACGTTCAAGATTCATTATGTAAAAATGTTGCCAGCCTTTGTTTGTAGCAATGAGTGTCGATCATGTCGTCCTTGATGTTGGAGACTGTTTAAATACCAGGAAGCATATTTGATCATACTCAGTTGCCAGTTAACTTCCAGATTCCAGATTTCTAGGGGCAATTAGTGAAATGCGTTCTTATACTGTAGCATTTTCTCTATATAATTCAATTAAAGATACATAATGAAATTGGCGTAATGATAAACGTTTAAGTGTGTTTCAGTGCTCCTCTGTGTGCTGTGGGAGAGAATGTGTTTTTGTCTGACCAGGGTCAGCTCATTGAATGTTAAACTTTAAATTGTTCCATCCTCTTCTAAATGGAAAGACTTGGATTCATAGCATCAAGTGTAGTTATTTACTGAGATAGGCAGTATGTGACTAACCCTGAAAGAAAAAAAACATGTCTACTGAATTAAAATTCTCCAGAATTAAACAAAACAGAATAACATTGTTCATGTAATAACAAAACATTGTCTAGGACATTCGCAGTGGCTATTAGATTTACGCTGTTAGCATTTCTGAAATGGTGTGCCTATGGTATCCAATCTTAGTTATTGTATTTTGTCAGTCTCTGCAATTAAACCTGTTCTATGTGAGTGTAGACACTTAAGCATTTGTCTGTCACATCTAATTGCAATCACTTGTCTGTATTTGCTTGGCGAGGCATTGTGGTTACACGGTAAGGCTGTATTTTGTTTTTACTGTCAGAATGTCAGTGGCATTTCAGCTGTGCAAACAACTTTGCTTTTCTTGCAGCATTAGACTGGATTCATATAAGTGTAAATGTGTTTGTTGAGCGGTAAACTAAGTAATAGGATTGATCTGTGATAAGAGACACATCAATGCTGGTGTTAATATTGGCAACATTTCTGTTTTCATTCAAATTGGCATTTTATGGTCTGAAAACATATATCTACATGTCATATCTGTTAATAATCACCCCAGCTCCATCCACTCATACGTCATCAAATTCAAATAACGTTAATGTTAATGGGGGTCCTCCTCTCAGCCCCTCCCCTCCCCTTTCTCAGCTCCTTGACGCTTTTTTAAAAGTTTGTGTAGTGGGTGGAGTCAGGCTCAGAGCTGAGGTAAAGTGACACTTTAAAGGCGGAGTCAGCTATCGTTAACTGACTAACGATAATACACTTTTTTTTCAAATTTTCCAAATATTTATCCTTGCATTTCAATAGATTACCCATTTTCTGTGAAAGAATATTAGGCATTTAGGATTTAAAGGCAATGTTAAGTGTGATTTGGAAGATGATATGCTGTTATTGATATACTAATTTAGCTGCCTAGAATGGATCTTTGTAGATGGTTTTGTGTATTGTTTGTTTGGCTTGTTAAAGGATTTGGATTCTGTCACATAGCTAAATAAAAACGTTTGATTAATTTGCGACATAAACGCCTATAAAAATACACTTATTTCTGGCAGCACCTCCAGTGGCCTTATGTTAGTTGGCTGATGGCTCTGGGAAATTTGTAGAATAATTTCAGCGGCAAGATTAGAAAGCTGTGAATCCCAAAGAGCTTCCTCAAGAAAGTTTGTATTTTCGGATTAAGAACAGAATGGATCCAGCTAAGCAGAAACCTGCCAAAGGCACTTTCATGTGGTTTAAAAACAACAACAACAACAACAAATAGAATGAAGGTGAGAGAGAGAGAGACTGGATAAAAGCTCTCCTAGAGTTCTGTGGTTGTTACAGGACACACAGGCACACACACAATCATTGCCTTTATGCTACTAATTCCTCTGGGAGGTGCTACATAAAAGCACAGCATGGATATTATCTTATAAGTGTTGTAAACAAGCTCCGTGCCCCGGAATACTAATTTGGGTGGTTGACTTTCTTAGAGATCCACTCTCAAGCACTTTAGGTAGACTTGCACGCAGGACTTGGCCATTTTGCCGTTAGTGTGAAATCAGTTCCATTCATTTTCCTTACGTGTTTTTTTTTTATTTAAATTTTTTGTATTCACCATTTTTAAAAAGTATGCAAAGTAAGTAGGGGTTGAGGTTGTAAAAGCACGCACGCACGCACACACACACATACTGTATACGCACGCACACACGCATACATACTGTATACGCACGCACACACGCATACATACTGTATACGCACGCACACACACATACATACTGTATACGCACGCATGCATGCACACACACACACATACATACTGTATACGCACGCACACACACATACATACTGTATACGCACGCACACACGGACTGTACACACACACACACACATACATACTGTATACGCACGCATGCATACATACTGTATACGCACGCACACACACATACATACTGTATACGCACGCACACACATACATACTGTATACGCACGCATGCACGCACACATACATAATGTATACGCACGCACGCATGCATACATACTGTATACGCACGCATGCACGCACACATACACACTGTATACGCACACACGCATACATACTGTATACGCACGCACTGTACACACACACACACACACACGCATACATACTGTATACGCACACACTGTACACACACACACACACACACGCATACATACTGTATACGCACGCACACACTCACTGTACACACACACACACACACGCATACATACTGTATACACACACACACACACACACATACATACTGTAAACGCACGCATGCACACACACATACATACTGTATACGCACCCACACACACATACATACTGTATACGCACCCACACACACATACATACTGTATACGCACGCACACACGCACTGTACACACACACGCACACACGCATACATACTGTATATGCACTCACGCACGCACACACGCACTGTACACAAACACACGCACACACGCATACTCACACAGAGCTTGACAAACCCTTTGACCTGTACAGCCATCCATTCACCTTTACTCTGTTAAACACACACACACACACACACACACACACACACACACACACACACACACACTTCCCTTTTCATTGGCCAAGAGCCAAGAGCACTGCTCTGTCTACATTTTAATTGTTTTTGCGAGGTAGGCTCTACTTCAAACCCTCCAGGTGTATTTTGCTTGCAAATAATGAACCATTAATTATTGATTTTAGAGCAAGAACACAGGCCCATTATAGACCTGCAGTCCTAACAGTTTTTTTTTATTTATTTATTTATTTTTTTTATTCCACTCGCTAAGGAATATTTTAGTTCTGACATCTCTGTCTCAAAAGAACAAATGACTCAATGGAAAAAGAGCTCGTAAACTTGGTATGTGTCATTTGGCAGATAACAAGTTTCTGATGATTACAAGTTCTCAGATATTTGACATAGCCCAACTTGTGAGATTCGTCTAATTTATCCAAGTTTACCATTGAACGTATTAACTTTTATGTGAAAGCTTTAATGGGGGGGTGTTGGACTAGAGCGAAACAAACAAGTATGTAAATGAATGCACCTGAGTGCAATAAAAAACTACACGTTTTAGGCATTTCCTGTGTATTTATCACATATCCTCGTATATGCAGCTCCACTCAGCATGGATGGGTTTCTGAGCAGGACTCGCCCAGCAACAGTGACAGACTTGTGTAGGACTTATCATTCAGCCAGTCAAAATAATAATTCATATTAATTAGTAATGTTTTTTTTTTATTATTATTACATATGCCAAGCCATAGCACATTTACACATAATGGAGGACAATATGCCGTGCAAAATAAGGCTACGTTCACACCGCACACCAATCTGGCCCAAATCCGATGTTTTTGCCCCTAAGTGACTCGGGTCTGATCTTTTCAGAGCAGTGTGAACAACAGCACAAATCACATGGAATCTGATATTTCTAATCAGATCTGGGCCACTTTCATATGTGGTACTAAATCGGATACATATCTGATTATTTTAAATGCGATCTCAGTCTGAACAGTCGAATCAGATTTGATGCGACTTTGACGTCACTCTAGATTAACATTCACTGTGTGACTCACCGTCGCTAGCGTAATTGCTCATTCATGGGCATTTGGTTGGTCACCATTTGTTACCTCTGAGCGGGAGAAGTTGTAGTCCTACTCCCAAGTGAACGTACAGTAGGCTAAATAATGAAGTAGTCACTGGATGGACAGAGCGAGGTGTTAACCATTGCACACAACAGGCCTTCTACACAGAGAGGATCATCATCCTCCCCCATGTTAAATAATGAGTTTGGATACTGCACACGCATCGCAGTATGCTGCCTCGCGGAGCAGACAGTGCAATGTAAACTTAGTAACCTGAATTGTATTAGCAGAAATACACAAATTAAAATAAACCCTTTTGCATGGTTTATAACCCCCTCCTCCAATCGCCCTATGTCTGACTTGCTGAATGTATCAATGTCCTCGATCAACGCAGAAAGAATGCGCTACCGATACGGGCAGGTAAAATTTATTGGCAGTCTGCGGACAATTTGCATAATGTCTGTTGGAGCAAATATTCCATGTGAGTGTTTAACCGGCTTTATTAGCCTACAACAGTCGGCTATTTGGCTTTCTTCTGTACAAATTTGCTGGTTTCTGCCTCACGTCAACTTGTAAAATGACCGTAAGGCTGACTTTCAGTCTCAGTCAGTGTTTACTTTCCTACATTCGACACAGCGCGCCTCGTTGCATGTGACGTCTTGTTTGTTTGCACATGCGGGTCACTTCAGAACCGTGATCAGTTCACACTAGAATCTGATAGGTGCTACATTTAACAGGTAATGTGAACAGCAAAACAAAAAATTGGATTTGAGCACTAAATCAGAGTTGAGCATTAAGGATTGCAGTGTGAACTAAGTTTCCTTTTAGCTTTTTTCAGTTCCCATTTGGAAATTGCAGTATACTGTAAACAAAATATTGATATATTATATTTATGATATATTCATTTAGAATACAAAATAAATTATTTGTAATTTTATTTAGAAGTAGGTGCTTTTAGAAAGTACAAATACACTGTCCGGATTGGGTGAATAATGTCCAGAATTTGCACCTATCACACTTTGCATTAAATACATGCGTAGTATATATATTTACATATTCATTTTATTTGCAACTTTTTTTTCTTATTTAATAGTTTTAGCAGGTTTCCCTGCCAAAGTTAGCACTGTTTTTCCTCCATGTGCTATTTTACTATCCCAAGGATCATTGTCTTCAACCATCACCCCCGCTCAAGGTCCTGTGACTCCAGCCTTAATAAACCCAGCGCTGCCTTTGACAATGTGTGACCTGAAAGCAGGAAATAATGGGCCCCTAAACACTAAATCTTTACAGGTTATTGACCTGCGGGGGGGGTGTGGACGAGGGGGTGTGACTCCATCAACTTCTGCCATTTTGTAGCGTAGACAAAGCCCGATGGCGGCAGGAGGGAAAGACGTGCAGACTTGCCCTGTAATAACAAACAAATAAGAAATGAGCGAGACAAACCCCCGTCGTATACTGTAGCACACATTTATTTTCCAGTGTTCGGCAACAAGGCCCTAGACAAACCCTCCGATCCTCAGCCGTTTGTCTTGGCACTGCTCCTCGAATGTATTTTTCACTATTTGCATTTTGGTTGGCTAGTTCTGGTTGCGTGCGGCGGTAGTGTGAAACCGTGAACTCACCAACAGCCAGAAGCCCCTGACCCCCCACCCCGACCCCGCTTTAACTATAAATGCATTTACTGCACTGTAAAGCTGGGTCCACAGCTGCTGGTTGGTCTACAGTCTGCTGTGGCATAAGGGTGACGGTTTAACTGTTGGTCGGAGCTAACACACACACACACACACACACACACTACACGGACGCAATGAAGCCAATTGTTAGACATTCAAACCCAGGATATTTGTATATACACACACGTACTGTAGCCTACTACACCCTGCATTGCATTCTTATTAAGGTTCTCCTTTGAGATATATTCTTATAGGAGATTCTAACTAGACGGTAGCTAAGCTAGTACTCTTACAGATTATTCTGTAAGAGTTACTGGCTGAGTCAAAGTAAACAAGATCATGTAAACTCACTGAACTATTTCAAAACAACCAAGTGACTCGTGGCCTAAAGTATGCTTTATGGTTTCACCAGAACGGCTGTAGCCTACTGTAGTTTGCCCAACACAAAATTATGAAACTGAAGAATGTAGCTTCTTCATGTTAGTTTTTGAATTCTACCCACGGTCCTATTTGCGGTTTGAACAGTTGAATCAGTTGAAAAGATGCAATATTTTTCACTATGTTGTATCTACATTCAAGTGCTTAGCATACATACAATTATTATTAAGCACAAATAAAATACACAAGATACAGTACAATCAAGACATTATACACAGAAACCCCAACATCACACGCAGGGAACCCCAACATCACACGCAGGGAACCTCACATCACACACAGGGAACCCCTACATCAGACACAGGGAACCTCACATCACACACAGGAGCCCCATACCATACAGGAACCCCACATCACACGCAGGGAACCCCAACATCACACGCAGGGAACCCCAACATCACACACAGGGAACCCCAACATCACACACAGGGAACCTCACATCACACACAGGAGCCCCACATCACACGCAGGGAACCCCAACATCACACGCAGGGAACCCCACATAACACACAGGGAACCTCACATCACATTCAGGAGCCCCACATCACATTCAGGAGCCCCACATCACATTCAGGGGCCCCACATCACACACAAGGAACCCCACATCACATTCAGGGGCCCCACATCACACACAGGGAGCCAGCCACCATCCTGCCCGGGCCCTGTCACCTCCAGTCCCCTCGGGGCCCGGTCAGGAACAACGGCCCACGTTGGCTACTCAGAAATCAGCCTGGGTCACTGCCTGCCTGCCTCACGCCCGCAAAGCCCCGGGTGGTTCCTCTTTGAATCCGGCTCTTGTTTCCTTCCTTAGGCGCTTGCACGCACACACACAAACACACACACAATCACACACACACACACACACATATGCCCACACACGCACACACGCACACATGGCACACACGTGCGTTGTAAAGTATACACACACACGCAGGTATGCAGCCGCACACACACATACAGTATGTGTACAGTATACGCATGCTAACGTACACGCACATCGCACACACACGCACATAGCGCACACACAGCAAATGCACAGAAAAACACTCACATCGAGCACAGCACATTCACGCACGCACGCACACACACACACACGTAGCACAAACACACACACATACAGTATGTGTACAGGATACGCGTGCTAACGTACACGCACATCGCACACACACACACACACACACAGCAAATGCACACAAAAACACTCACATCGTGCACAGCACACACACACACACACACACACACACACACACACACACACAGCAAATGCACACAAAAACACTCACATCGAGCACAGCACATACACACACACACACACACTTACACACGTCTTAAGAGGCCTTTGTGTCCAGTGGTCTGCGGTACAGCCTCTGGACATATCAACTTCCCTGGGCTGTCTGTCAGTAATAAGTGGGTGGGGGGACGGGGGTCACCCACTAGTGCAAAACACATGGCACCTTTCACCTCTAGGGGCAGGGGCAGGGGTGGGGGAGGGGGTATCCAAACATTTGGTCAGCGTCTCGCCGTGGCGGCGTAATTGTGATGCTTTACTGGCGATTTGGCTGGACAGGCCTCCATCGCTTGCCGCTTCCCGCTTCCATAGCCGTCCAAACGTTAACTACGCTATTATGACTCAAAATGTACTTCTAGATATCTGCTTTATCTTGTGTCAATTCAATTTGTTTTAGTGTTTCAGAAAAAATGTTATTATTATTGCAGAAACTACTAAACTGGCCAGTTAAAAAAAGCTTTAAAGCCATTTTTTTCATAAATTTTACTGTTTGCGTAGTTACTGCAGCTCCGGAACTGCGTTATCCTGGATAAAATGTGTATTTTTTTAATGTATTATTTTATGAGTGTGGACCTGAAGACCAACCAGTCTTATGACGCACCTCCCCTCCCCCCCCCCCACCCCCAGTTGAATGTAGGATGAAGCCATGTGGGGGAGAATCGTAGCCTGGCTCCGCCAGACCATTGCTCTCAGCAGTCTGCTGTTCTCATAGCCACCTTGCTTGCGGACCAATCAGGGTGGGTTATTGAGATGACGTTGAAGTCGAGTGTGTTTAGAAATGTTAGTTAGAGCAAGATGAGGCAATCAGAACACTTGTAGAAACGCTGATTGGTTCAGCTCTGTCAAATAGTTTCAACATTAACCAGAGGTCTACGCCCGGTATGAGGAAACGACTGCAAACACTTCCCAATGGAGCGTGTCCAGACAATATTCAAGGCGATGTGGAAAGCTGCAGAGCATAAATACACAGGTCTGGGACCGACAGGCACAGAATGGCCGGGGCGCGAGCTCCGTTAATGTGGAAGACTAAATAACGAGGGTGACCAATGTCGTAATGTGAGCTCTGCATTTTGAAAGAGCCTCTAATGTAGAGCCTTCATGTGAAAATGACTGTGTGTGTATGTGCGCGTGCGTGCGTGCGCTGTGTGCGTGCTCTGCAAGTCAATATTTGTCTGCATTTTGAAAGAGCCTCTAATGTAGAGCCTTCATGTGGAAATTACTTCTGCGTGTGTGCGTCCGTGTGTGTGTATGCGGGCGTGTGTGTTTGTGTGTGTGTGTGTGTGTGTGCGCGTGTGCGGGCGAGAGTGTGTGTGTGTGTGTGTGTGCATGCTCTGCAAGTCAATATTTGTTTGCTTTGCTGCTTCCCCCAGACGCCCCGTTCGACATAACAGACCGTAAAGCTGTCAAATGCGACCTGAATATTCTGTCTTCATCTGTTTCTCTCTCTCTCTCTCTCTCTCTCTCTCTCTCTCCACCCCCCCCATCTCTCTCTCTCTTCCCAAGTGTGTTTGCTTAGCATTCATTCACGTTGCCTTCGAGAACAGTGTCATTGGGAGACAGAACATGTTCCTGGCCTTTTGACGGCTCATGTTTGTTTCTTCTTTTTTTTTTTTTTGCAGAAAAGCTTGATTATCTCCCTTTTTTATCTGCGGCTCTGTGATCGCTCACAGCGCACGCTTGTGTGTGAGTGCGTGCCGGGTGTTGTAGCAACAACACGCGAGCGTGGTACAGTATGTATCTACAGTGTCTGTGTGTGTGTGTGTACAGTACATACTGTTCACATGGAGGTGCGTACATTCAGAGTTTTACGAAGAGGTGTTTGTTTTTCCTGTTCCCTTGTAATACACTTAATTTATGTATTTGTTGTTTATTTGATTAGTTTTCATGTAGTTTATTTAAAACATTTACGTTTCTCATTTTGGTAGGAACCATGGCACGGTGTGTCCTTGTTTCCTTCTTCTTCACCAGACCTTAATAAGGAGGTCCACCCTTACTTGTGTACTGGGTACAGGCAGCACCTGTGCTGTTCTCCGCCTGATAAGGCTGGTAAAAAGTGGTACAGCGCGTTACATGGCTCAAGGTGGAGAGACACCGTCCTGGCACAAACAGAGAGAGAGAGAGACGTCAGAACTCATTGTTCTGAGAACACGGTGTGTGTGTGTGTGTGTGTGTGTGTGTGTGTGTGTGTGTGTGTGTGTGTGTGTGTGTGTGTGTGTGTGTGTTTATG
>JAODOY010000006.1:3306878-3320808 GCA_025399855.1 Forbesichthys papilliferus | reverse complement strand
AGCATGACAGTTACAACAACAGTATTGCCAAAGCTAGAGGGCAGATAGCCCTCGATAGAAACAACAATATATATACAATAGGGCAAACAGTCCCACAGTAAAAATACTAATGGTAGCAACAATAACAGTAATTTAAAATTAAAAATTTAAAGTAATTCTCTCTCTCTCTGGCCTGTTGGGCGAGGCGACGGGCCTGTCGCATGTCGGGCATGTCGTGATACATCGTCATTAGCCCCGCCGTTTTCCCCATTGACACCACCGGAGCTTAACATGCCCGGTCATAACATGGCAGCAAAAGTAGCACCCTATGAAGGGACCCTGTGCGTGTTGGGGACATGCCATCTACAGCTGGCCAATAAACCTGTTGTCTGCATTATTATAGTGTGAAGTTCAAGTGACCTGGCTACAAACTCTGAACTATTTGTCTAACTAAATGTCAGATGGGCTTTATATAATACATTATGATGATGTAATGCCATAATGTTTGGGCCTACATGCGTTGGTAACTTGCCTCTAAGGGGATTTAACGTAGCTAAACTGGAAATGTGCTAAAGTTCCCGAAAATCCAACAGCTTTTGGAGGACGATGTGGCAGGAACACGAGACTGCCAGTATAAACAAGGTGACTTAATTTTCATGTTTCTGTGAGAGAAGACACATTTAGCAGAATTAAACATCTTGTGATGTTTAATTCTGCAAAATGTCTTTGATTACAGATTCTGTTTGGACTGCTGCACCCCGAGGTGGGACATCTGTTGCTCGCCGCGCAGCCCGCATAAAGATGCCGTGAAACACCAAAATGTTATATCCAGAACTAAACACATGCACACTAACAGAGCTCCTAAGGAAACACAGAATTCTCTGCCCAACACAAACGGAGCCTTTCTTCCAGTCATACAAAACTACATCTTCTGTTGAATGAGGATATAGCTTCTGAATGAATGCTTTATGAGATCACGTTGAAGGCTGCGCGAGCATATGTGCGTGCATTAGGGCATGGGGGGCTGGGGGGGGGGGGGTTGCTATGTGTATTGTACCATGCACATAATACATTGAGCCTCTAAATAAAATACATCCTACTCAGCGTTTGTCCATGACATTTAAATTGGTTGGTTAGTAACTATGGTTACAACTCTAACCAGATTGTAGTTCCCTGAAGCTGAGAGTGGCTCCACAGCACCGGGTGGCGGGCGTGCCATCGCGTGTACAAGGCACGGCCCGTTGGTTTTAGATGCCGGGGAGAGGCAGAGCGTCCCGCAGGAAGCTGCTGTTGGAGCAGCAGAGGATGCCACCACTTGTGCAACTCCTCCGCCGAAAAAGAGGAAATGAGAAGGGAAGCATCGTTTGGCAGCACCCACCTTCCCCCCCCCCCAACCCCCACCCCCCACCCCACCGCAAGCCCGTTCACCCGCTCCCACGTGAGAGCTGAAATGTGCCGTTTCGCAAACCTCATGATGTCCGCTCCAGACTCGAGACCTAGGGGAGCGGGGAGGGCCGCTGTCCGTCAAACAGAACTTTGCCTGCGCTGTAGTCTCCTGGGGATTTCCCCCGTCCTGGCCATGTGCGACTGACTGTGCCAGTGTGTAGGATACATCTTTGATTTATTCAGGTTGTCTGTGTCTCTCTGTGCAGCAGAATATCATGTTCATGGATCACGTTCAGGTGGCCTCAAGCTTCAAATGTTTTTATTATTATGGTGTTTTTTTCCCCAATACTTCTGAGGGTTTTGGGCCTGTGTGTGCATGTGCGTGCATGTGTGTGCGTGCATGTGTCCTGAGGGTTGTTATTAAGGGCACTTGTGAGGAGGAGTAACAGCTCATGTCAAGGAGGTGGTTCCTGCTAACAAGTTTGCCCGCTCACATTCAAAGAGGCCTGGAGATTTATTGCCTTAATTTTGGGGACGGGTTGGTGGTGTGTGTGTATGTGGGGGGCGGTCTGTTACTAAGCAGCAGGCCCCCTCGTTAGTTGCTGGCGGTCCGACGTGGGGCACTCGATGGGTGGCGTGGTCCCGTCTGCCCCCCCATACCACCCCCCCTCCCCCCCCTTTCCTCCCCTCCCTTCCCAACACTACCACACTCCGCTGCCGTGGCAACGGAGCGCCGAGCTGCCGTCTTCCCCGGACAATTTACGTCCCCGCCGCGCGCGCGCCACAAGCCCGGGGCATGGCCTGCACTTAAACCCCCTTCCGCACCCCCCCCCCACACACACACCGAAGTTAGTTGTCTTCTTTCTAGGATGTCTGGCATGTATCTGCTGTAGTATGCCCACATTAGTCTAGGTAGTAACATGAAGGTTATGCTGCCGATGTGGGGTGGGGGGGGGCGGGGGGTTTGTCTGATTTATGTGGAGAAAGTGAGAAGATGTCTCAACTGGAATTAACAGGATTTAATTCAGGCATAGCATTTTGAGAGTTCTCTTACTGTGAATTCTGCAGCCTGTAATGCCTAGGTCGTCTTCATTGGTTGTTCACAGTGTCGTCTATAGCTGGTACAACAGTGAGCATTAAAGCTAACTTCTCCTGCAGCAACAGAGGGCCCGTGCGTGCTTGAAATACAGCAATAAGGTGTGTGTGAGCGGGTGTGCGTACGTGCCGGGTGGGCGTGTGTGTATACATCGCACTGCGAGCGAGCGCCGACACCGCCCGCGTGCGTTCGCTACTGTACATTTTAACTGGAGACTCCGTGCGAACTCGCCGATCGCTCTTGCTGTTTGCGTGACCTGTTGTGTAATCAGCCAACTGGCATGCAGTCTGCCATAATAAGGCAGCGTGTCATTTCTGCTTTCAGTAGCTACTCATCATACTTCAGCAGTACAGGACGTTCCCTAATGTCGCCGTGGTTGCAAAAAACCCACAAACCATCTCGCTAACTTTTCTTTTTTTTTTCTTTTTTTTTTTTTTTTTTGTCATCTAAGAATCGACTTCCTGTTTTCATTGCGTTCTCTCACAGGAGGTGTCGTAACTCAAGAGACTGTGCCAAGAACAAATCAAGGTCTGGTTTTGCACAGATCTCAGTGCTTGCTGTGGAGCAGCCACCCACCCACGCACGCACGCACGCACGCACGCACGCACGCACAGACACGCGCACACGCACATATATACACACAGACACACTATTACACTCACTGTTACACACCGATACACACAAACACACAAGCGCGCGCACACTTACACACAGACACATACATACCCTCACACACACACACACTATTACACTCCCTGTTACGCACACACACACATCCACACACACACACACACACACACACTATTACACTCACTGTTACACGCTGATACACACAAACACACACACAGGCTCCTAAACAGATGTTGAGCAGGTGTAGCTGTGCACGAGGTGCGTGTTTGAGTGCTGTGCACGTTACTTGTTGCCAAGCCATAAAACTTAATTTTCTGGGCCTGACCTGATCTGAAATGGCACCTTCTGTTGGTGCCTGCCAAGCTTAGTTGCTTCTGATAGGCTGAGAATAGACCACGCCCAGCAGACCACGCCCAGCCACGATGGCCCGGCGGCTGTGTGCTTGATACTCTTGTATAAACACTGCATGTCATCGCTTTAAAGACGTCTAACTACTGGCCTGACACAAACAGCACAGTGAGAGGCTTGGCTGGGCTCCACTGGTCCTGGGGCTGAACATCTATTTCCTAACACACTTCACCCATTGCCTGTACCCTCATCTGACCTCTCCTAAATATGTGGGCACATAGCGTACATGATATAGTATGTAATGATGATAATAATCTTATAGTGGTATAAGATTAGCTTTTCAAATCATATGATATACTGTATAATGTTTTTGGAGGTGCACACGATGCAATATACAGTATATTTTCTATATATACTGTACTATATTATATACAGTATATGCCACTGTATATACAATATATATGTGGGTGTGTGTGTACATGCAATTTACATTATTTACATACATTATATACACAGTATACAAAATCTCTTGTTGCTCTGCAGCTGGTGAGAAGGCCATCGTATGTGACCAGTGTGGTGCCCAGTTCCAGACAGAAGAATCCCTAGACGCTCATCGGCAGATCCACACCGGTAAGAACACAACGCACGCGGCCAGACACATCGTCGCATCAATGCATGTGTTTTATGCCACAGTAACAGTAACATGCCTCTGCTCACAAGGGGCCGTGGAAACTAGGGTGGCAGAGGAATTGCACATCCTTCCAGCGGGGTAATTGTGCTTGTGACAGCAATTCTAGGCCAATATTGTGTAACGGCAGAATCGAGAACAGCACGTTATTAAAGAAAGTCAGAACACCCTTTCACTGGATAACTGCCACATTTTGTCTGCTTAGATTTGGAGCGGAATAGTTAGTGGAAGCAGAAATGTCCTGGGTTCAATGCCTAGGTGTCCTTGAGCAAGGCACCAAACTCAGAATGCTTTCATTAATAATAATACATTTGATTTCACAACACCTTTCATGACACTCAAGGACATCTTACATTGTAAATAGGCAAATATAAAGATGTGTATATAAAACATATAAGATATGCTTTATATACACACTATATTATAAAACATTTCTCTAAGACAGGAATACACACTTTAGAAAGACATTAGATTGCAATTATTATAATATGCTGAATGACTCTCGTTTTGCGAGTACATTCTCAAAGAGAGGTGTTTATGCTCTGCGAGAAAAAACTTAAACATGTGTCCACAGGCATGCCGACACCTTCTCAATGGTATTCTCTTAAGCTACATATACTCCTGTCTCAATGTGATGAGCCAGTAAACGATGACTCATGATTTTTTTTTGTGAAAGTTTGCTGTGAAGAGTATGGTTTTTAGAACGTACCACAAGGTCGTTTTGTTGTGTAATCCTTCACAAGACCATGTAACGCTCAAGGTAACAATGAACCCAGGGACCTAATGGTGTTTTCTTTTTCTTTTCTTATTTTTTACTTTTCCCCCAAACAGTTCACGTTGTTTTCAGTGCCTGTCGCCTTATTGTGTGAATGCCGATACGCAGGGTTTGGAAGAAGCGGGTCTTTAACCCGATTGGCTGGCTGAGGGATGGATTGACAGATGGCAAAATAGATTGTGTGTTGTGTCTCACTGTCTCTGGCCACTGTCTTAAGACCACCAAGAGGGCAATCAGCAAGCCACGGAGTTGGCCGGCTACAGTTGTTTATGTTTATTAGTGGTCACTATGAAGACAGGCTGTGGCGGGGGGGGGGGGGTGTATCTGTCTGCCAAGACGCTAATGGCAGGAAGAAAAATGCTTGATGATCCACAATAGTCCGATGTTTGTGTGTGTGAGAGAGAGAGAGAGAGAGAGAGAGAGAGAGAGAGAGAGAATTAAGGTTTTGGAAGAGTCAGTAATGTAAGGTATTTAACATGTGTGTGTGTGTGTCCGGGGGGGCTCGCCTCCTCCTCCTCCACACACACACACACAATACTGAGATCTGGGGAACCATGGTGATGTTGTTTTTATTCATCCGTCCAATCGTATCCACTCGTATGTGAGCCATATACACGCACCTGACGGGGTCCCAGTGAGACGTGTTGTCCTCGTTTCAAAAGATGTGATCCTGGCGACCACACACACACACACACACACAAACACACACGCACACACACACACACGCACGCACGCACACACACACACACCACTAACTGATGGGCGGCACCACAGACGCAGCAGGTGATCAAAAATCGTTCGAACCCCGCTATCTCCTCACCAAGTGTCAAAGTGTCCTTGAGCAAGGCACCCAACCCTACACACACACACACACACACACACACATCCAGTAGATACACAGATATACTGTATACAGTACACACACACACACATAGTACACACGCACAAGAGTGTGTGTGTGCACACTGGGTCAGGGGATCTCCTGCAGGCTCCCAGCCAATCAGCTCTCAGGAGCCTGAGGAGGGGTTAAATGAGGCTAATGATCCTGACGCCACGACTGCAAATAAATAAATAAAAGCGTTGAGCTCTAAAAATAGCATTCCAGTAGTCTGGGTCAGCACCTCCGTTAACTCTGAAAAGTCGAGTTTTACTTGCACGAGTTATATGTACATTATTTGACGTTCAGCACAGACTTGCTTATGTGCTGATTTCATGCCAACTCAATATCTAGTATGCAAAAGTAATTCACCATAACAGTAATACATTACTAACAGCAATATAAGGAACAGGAACGAGAGCTTGCTTTTTTAAACTGGCATTTTTTACTTTCAGTCATATGCTGCACTGTAATCGTGCTTGGCAAACCACAGTACAGTATGTAGGCCAAACACAAACAGAACTGTTATTGCCACCTTTAGGTCTGTTATTGTGCAACTTTGCTGGTGAAAGCTTTGCAGCAGGGGCCAATACAACAAGTGTCTGTGGTCAAGGTCAAGCACACCGCATTCAGCTGCCAATGGGCAGACCCACTTGTCTGTCTGACACCACGTGTAAAGGTTCATATTGGCCGTGGCTTGATACGGTCAAATGTAATATTTATCTACTGGTAAAAAGAACAGCAGCAACATACTGTGACCTCCTTTTAGATTTGAATCTGAATGATCGGAGTGATAAGTGTTCATGTCCAGGACAGAGCGGGGTGAATCATTGGAGGGAGAGGGAGGGAGAGAGAGAGAGAGACTGTTGACCAACAGTGAAATGTTATCAAAGCCTGCCTCTTGGCAGTGATGGCAAATGTTCTCTGATGACAATATTTGGCGACACCCGCCCTCTCATTCCTCTGAATGGATGCTATTGTGGCAGGCCAAGTCAGCTGCGGTTTGATTTGACCCCCCCACCCCTCCCTGCCTTTTGTCAGTGGCGGAGAGGCCCTGGAACGACACAAGCTATCAGAGCCCACGAACGGGCGGAAACGTGGAGAGACTGGTGGATTTCTCTGAGGGGTAGTTCAAAGGTCGAGTGGTGTTTCTAGATTCTTCTCCTCACCTCCTCAGTAGGGTAGTTACGGTTAGCCTTCAGTTAAATGTTGCCATGAGAATCAGTCTGGAAAGCCTAGAAATAATTTGGAATATGTCAGAGTAGCTACTAAACTTACCAATCAGCGGCAAGTTGATGGCTATACGGGCGTGGTTTAGGTTTGCCAACAGTGAAAACGACCAGATGGATAATTCAATCAATTACCAAGTACTTCCTGAAAATGTCTGCCCTTTGCAAACCGTTTTCAATGCACCGTTTTCCAGATTGACAACAACAATCCATCTCTAAAATGTGAGATGAAGTTACAGTATAAAATGTTACGTGTCTCTAGACTGTTCTCATCAGTGTTATGATTTAGAGGTTTTGAGGCGTTTCTAGACTCTCTTCCAGTAGGGTAGTTTAGAGCAGGGGTTCCCAAACATTTGTGTGCCAAGGCCCACCTAGAGAGGACTAATCTATTTAGAGACCTACCAAATACCAAGTACCTCCGGCTAAATGGAATTTCATCCAATCAGGAACAAGTAGGCTATTTTGCCACAACCTTACTCACGATCAATGAGTGGAACACCATGATAGTAAAGCATGAAAGCCTTTCATTAACTCAATTTAATTGATTGGCCGCTTGCAATTTTCGCGACCCACTCACTCAGTGACCCACCTGTGGGTCCAGACCCACAGTTTAAAAACCGTGAGGTTATGTGGTTTTTCTGGACAGTTCTCCATGTCTGGAATCCAAGGTCTCCGGCAGAAGCAACACTGGTGTAGTTACCAAGGAGATAGGGAGCACAACATCATATGGCATGTGTTTACCCATTGCTCCTAATTAAACACACGCACGCACGCACACACACACACACACACATACACTGTGTCTACTGGTAGAGTAGCACGCAGTGAGACACTGAAACAAACACGCACACACGCAGACACGCACACACACACATGCGTCTGCCAAAGATATTTGTGAGTCGTATTACAGCGCTGCTGCCACAGTTCGTCCCACGTCAGGTGGCTGTCTCAAAATCGGAATCTCTTACCAATTTGGGAAATGCCTTAACGTTTTTAGCGAGAACAAGGAGCCCAGTCTGTCATTCAGATGGCCAATGCGGCCCTAATGACTCCACATGTAATAAGCACAGTCCATGGCCCAAACAAGCCTTGGTGTGTGCATTTATGAGGATACAGTAAGTCCCTTTTGCCTCTGCCCATGTGAGTCTGTCTGATATTAAAGGTGTAGTCAGCTATTGCAAGCTAATTGTAAGCTAATACACATTTTGTCAAATTCGCCAACTGTCGTCTTTCATTTCGCTAGCTCACCGTTCTCTGTGAGTGCTGAAAAATGGATCTGGTCATTTTACGCAGCCCAGGCTCCGTAAACTGGAACATAAACAACAGCCAACAAAGCTTCGCAATGCACTTCAATGTGTGAGGCGGCGCTGCAGAGCGATATTGTTTTTATTTGAGCTAGTTAGCGAGCATTATCAAGTTAGCAAGAGTTCCACAGAACGACTGCCCCTGCCTCTCTTTAAGTGTAGGTGTAAAGTGCCCATGCAGGCTGCATTCATTGCTGGGTGGTCCCTCGTCATTGTTACCTCTAAAATGTTTGAATCCCCACAGGGGGTCAACCTGGGTTTTCTTGTGAAATGCGGTTCTGTGCAGCTTTCAGAGACTGTAATGTGATTAGGGCTGTGTAAATGAACTTGACTTGACTGCATATTGCGTCGTGCCTCACTAGTTTTAAGCCGAAGTTGCGTCTTTTTCATAAACGTGTGACGTGCCTGTAGAGGCAGAACAGTGCATCAGCACTAACCTCTGCTTTGATTACAGTGGTTGCTGAAGAGGCAAAGACAAATAATGCTACAGTGGGTCCACGACTGGTTACTACTTGTAACCACTTTGTGTGTGTGTGTCTGTGTGTGTACTATATACTGTACAGATCCGTAGCTGGTGTGTAAACTTGAGGTTGTGCGGGATTTACATTTGGACTAGTCTGTTTCTCATGCCTCTGTTTGGATTTCCAGAGCGCTCCAGCGTTTGTTGGTAGACTACAAAAACAACGACATTGACGACTCCAGCGCTGTTCCAAAAGTTGAACTGTTTTCAACTGAAAGTGCCAGGTACCCTTGGCCTTGAATTGGTTTGGTTTAGCCTTGCCAAACCATCATGATCTCGCCAGCGTCAGTTTAATTTCGGCGTGAGAATCAGTCTGGAATGCATTGGAATAATTTTGAATGTGTCCGAGTAGCAACTGAACTTTCAAACCAGCGTCGTGTTTATAGATATACGGGCGTGGTTTTCTAATTAGCTTATGATTATATCTTTACAGGTGTGGTTTAGGTGTGCCCACCATGGTGCTGACAGCAAAAACGCCAAGTATTTTTTTAGAAAGTACAGCCATTCACAAACAGTTTCAATGTACGACTCCCCAGATAAACATGTGACAACAATTTCTGAGGCATGTCAGGTTAAGTTTGGTTGGCACCTCAGGCCAAATGTTGGTGGCATTACTATATTTGCATACACCAGAGGTCTTAGAGACACGGCACAGGGGGACCCCCTATCCCACATGGTAAAACACCTTTAGTTGCCGGGCCAACAGTAATGTGTATGTAGGGTATCCTCTAGTGCCATGTATACAAGTAGGCCACTACTATGCCACTAAATTAATAATTGACACATGTATATATTTATAGCACAGGTTGTAATTATGTGTATATTTTTATGTTATTGATTTATTCATATTTTTATCCCAAAATAAAGTATTTATTAGCCTATAACCTGATTCCCCGGTTGCAGCCCACGCCACCCCCCGTTTCTCCTGTGTTATTATTTAGAGAGAAACTAGATAATGTATTTGGCTGAGGAGGTGAATGCATTTATATATTTATTTGATCCAAGCAGTTTTCTAAATGATAAAACATTGAAAAAGTTGACTAAATGTCTTGCCTAATAACCTATTGTACAATAGACTATAGAATAGAGGCTAATTCAGAGAAAATCACCTGCGAATGCATTGTTTGTCGTTTCTATGACAAATGGCGTGTCATTTCCTAATGAGCTCTTAGCTCAACATAATAAGCGAAACGCGTTCCTCTTTTATTTCATCACTGTCCAGAAAGCTGTTCAATACAGGCTGACATTTAGTCATAGCATCATAAAATGAGGTTGATCACTATCTAGTGCTGCATCAATGAGCGATGCACAGCCTCGACTGAGAAAGTAAATAAGTGGTAATCGGGTTCAAGCTTCAAAAGGCTATACACTTCCGGGTCGGGCTCGGACATAATTGTGTCGGGCTCGGACCCTGTCGGGTTCAACTTTGCAGAGCCGATTAAAGCTTTAATTCTTAAGTCTTGCCTTTTTTATATTTAAACAAACCAAGGCAAAGTATCAAAGACGTTGTGGCACAAACGATATCTTTGCAACCGTTTAGTTGTTAAGATCTAAAAAATAGCGTTTCAGTTGCACATCTATGTAAATACCCACTATCACGCAGTTTAAAGTGTGATATGATCATCGTTTGGCCTTATCTAGTGCACATTTTATATTTTCTTCTGTGTTTGTGGTCTCGGTCTCAGATATGATTAGAATCTGTAATATCCAACAAACTTGGGAGTGCGGTGGTGAGAATGAAGGGGATTACACCCCCATGTGACAGACTGTGGCCTTTGTGAATATTTGTTGTCTAACTGTTCCTGTGTTACTGGTATAGCCTCTTTCTTTGCAACACACACACACAGCACAGTACATAAAGTTGAGTACCAAAGGAAGGGCCAGATATAAAAGGAGATGGCCATTCTCTATTTATCTCTCTGCATCTTTCTTTCTTTCTTTTCTTACGTACATACTTACTTACTTACGTACTTGCTTACTTACTTACTTAGTCTTGCAGTGCAGGGAAAACATGCCACCATGGCCATAGCGGGTTTAGCCAGCGGGAACACAGTGTGATTCCAGCAAGGCCCCAGCCACAGAGTAAACACTTTCTTTTCTCAAGCCAGAAATAGTTTGGCTGGGCAAACCGTCAGGAAGAGCGAAGGAGGGAGAGAAGGGAGAAGAAACCTTGAAGTCACATGCTCTTGGTTACGCGCTTTCTTTCTTTCTTTCTTTCACTAATTATTCCCTTTCTTCCCTTTCAGAATCTATCTTTTGCTCCATATTTTAGTTTTCGTGTTTCGTTGACGCTCATACCGGTGGCTTGCCAATTAGTTTGCTAATATTTACACACGTGCGTGCGCGCGTGCGTGCGTGTGTGTCCTCTGTCACTCAGGCAAATTGGGTGAGCGGCAGAGCTGCACAGGGGTCACGTCAAAAGTGTCGATTGTCTCAATCACATTAGGCCGGCGCTGGCATCTGTTTAGCATTTAGTTAATTGTGATGTTATTAACTTGTCAGTGGGCATTAGGCTGGCGATAAGCAAATATTTTTCCCAAGACGGAAAACACACATGTGCGTACGTGCACGCACTTGGCGCATGCACACACACACACACACACACATACTGGACGCTGCATGGAAGCCATTCTGTTTGACCCAATTCATCAGCCTCAACCCCTGTTGGCTGTTTACACGAAGCGATGGCCGTGTAAATAAACGAACCGCGTGCGCGTGTCATGTTCGCTCATTTCACCCGGACGTGCTCGCTTCACTACCCTCCGTGAAGGTCAATTGTGTATTAGCGCCGCGACCCCTGGCTCGGATCTGCTCTCGCTGTTCGCTGGGTGCCAGAATGGTGATTAGCAGGCTAGCGCGTGTTGGTTGGCCATATTTCATATCAGGCCGTGTTATTATTGGTCTGTCTGAGTAGACCCAGGTATGCTACAGGTGTCCTTTTTAAATGTTCATCATTTTGGATCCATTGTGTATGGACAGTACTGTAGACCAATGCAGGCAATGATATGAGTTAGCTCTTTGGGATTGTCCAAGCTAGCATCTCCTATTCTCTATAAACAGACTTTTGCATGTGACTATAGAGGATCTGTAGGCAGCTAAATGAGAAACCGGATGCATCCTGGTGTAGATAAATTAAGTTGGAATGCTTAACCGAATTCCAATCTCAGGAAACAAATGGCTCTATTCTGCCAACTAATTTATCTGCTCATTAGCATTATGTGGAAGAAAAAGTTGAAAAAGCGGACGAAAGTGGACATTTATGGCAAATGTGTGGTGAAACACGACATTGCACTCCTATTGAAGTGAGGAGTTTGAGACGAATTTACGTCCCTTGGTTAGATTAACCAATCAAATTAGGCTATCCTCAGGTCGCGTATCATCAGTATCAAACTGTGATTAGTCAAGATTATTCAGAGGAAGCCAACATCCCATTCTTCATCCCATTCATTCTTCAGGGCTTCCGTTGAACACAGTGAGCAGGCCTTATGGACACGTGAAGATTTTCACAACTTGGATTATGGGTTCAGAGATTGAACACCCCCCTGAACGGATATAAGCTTTATACGTCTGCTACGGTTATCTTAACAGTGCTTAACTGTAAACCTGTTGCCACATAGAAACAAAAAATGGCAAACGCCAGAATATAGATATTCCATAAAAGTAGATGGACACACACATCCAATGCATTGGTCCTGTTTAACCTGTTGGAGATCACTGATGTAAAGGTTTGCGATTTAAAGGTAAGGTCAGCGATTCCTGATATTTTAACTCTATTAAATGCTGGGATAATGGGATGCACTTAGTTTGCGTTCTTACCTACAGAGCCAGGGCTGTGTAGAAACCGTTGAATAAATTGTGCACATTCCCACTGTACTCTATGGGACGTTTGCTGCTAGACTGGAACCGTTTCCTTCTCCCAGAGCAGTATGAAGTATGTGACTGTGTGTCTGTCTGTGTGTCCCTTTTAACAGCAAGAAGGAAGCAACAAGTAAAAGAGAGAAACTGACACTCTTGCGCAAAACCACACAACCGGCTCTCATGACAGATGTCATGTTTTGCCATAAACGCACATGTAGAAGCACAAACCCTGAGGTTGGAGATTCTGAGCTCTTTCCCTCTCTCCCTCCCTCTCTCTCTCTTTCTCTCTTTCTCTCTCTCCCTCTCTCTCTCCCTCTCCCTCTCTCTCTCTCTCTCTCCCTCTCTCTCCCTCTCTCTCTGGTGCTAAACAAATTACTCTTTTCCTCTGTCTCCGTCTGTCTCCCACCTCGAAGTTCGCCATCGCTCACGCTCCAAAATCAGAATGGTACATAGCGGGCCTAGCCGCTACCAGCAGCCAAATTAAATCAAGTGGTATCTGGACTACAGTCCCTCCTTCTTCTACTGCGCCCACTCCTTGCACCCCCCCCACCCCCCCCACCCCAACCCCCCTCCCTCACCCTCCGTTCTTCCACCGCCTTCTCATTCCTCCTTCCAAACAAATTTTTCCCCCGGATTAGATCTAAATGAGTTTCCCAGGTGGAAGAAGATGCTCAGCAGGCCTGACGGATGCCAGGCCCGGGCCGCGGTGCGCCCGACAGCCACTGGTAATCATCCATCATGGCGGACGTGGCGGAGTGCGTTACTGGCTCGTGTGGCTGTGCAGTTGGCATGCTCACGCACACGCACACGCACACGCACACACGCACACACTCACACACACGCACACACTCACACACTCACACACACTCTAACAGGCACACAAACACACTGGCATGCACGCACACACACGCATGCTCACACACACTCTAACAGGCACACACACACGCACTGTGCCAGCGAGCCCCTGCGCCACAATGTGTTGTCGAGGCGGGCACCGCCGCATTGTGGTGTTGCCACGGGAACCTGTGAGCCAACACTTGTGTTGTGTGTGTGTGTGTGGGGGGGGGGGTTTTCTCTGGGAGAAAATTGGGATGTCCACCCGCCCTGGTTTGACTGTGGGCGCTGGGGGCACGCACGCACACACACACACCCGCAACAGCACCACAGCAACAGTTTATGGGTGTGTGTGTGTGTATGGTGGGCATGGGGGGGGGGGGGGGGGGGGGGGGGGGGGGGGTTT
>JAODOY010000006.1:3270305-3289531 GCA_025399855.1 Forbesichthys papilliferus | reverse complement strand
CCCCCCCCCCCCCCCCCCCCCCCCCCCCCCCCCCCCCCCCCCCCCCCCCCCCCCCCCCCCCCCCCCCCCCCCGCCATTGTCCTTGCTCTACAGTACGTTCGGATTTACGGGGTCGTTCGGGACACGCGTGTTCTTATTGCTTCTGCTGACGTTGTGCACCACAGCCCACCAGGGGGCACTGTGGCCGGGGACTTTGCGAGTTGCATCGCCGGCGAGAGGACGGGGTTGGAGGAAGGCAAATATGGCAGATTCCCAAGGGCTATACGAACCTGCAAATCCACGCCAGCCACAGCACACACCAGTCGGCTCCCCGGGTCCCACACAGCAGTCCCAGCAGGGAGGAGGGGGGAGGGGGGGGGCACGATCGATCGACGCAGTTAGAGTTCCCTCTTCACAGCGCCTGGAAGGACGTCGGGATGGCTACGTCTCCATGGCCAGGCCTCTGCCAGTCAGATAGCCCATGAGAATTACCATTACGGTGGACGATAACATGACTTATGCAGTCAAACTGGTCCCCTGTCTTCCCTTATTGCGCCTGCCCGATGATGGCTGGCGGAGCGTGACTCACGTCACCTCTCCACGCCGGGATCGCTCAGCTCAGCATTCTGGCTCATCATGGCTTAATTGCACAGGTAGATCGTACTACGATAACAGTCTCTGTTTGATACGTCTGTCATATGTATTTGATGGCCCACTGATCAATAACACATATTTGCCGCTATCGTTATTTAACCATAACTCTTTATTATGCCACATAAACTCAAGCTTGTCAGTTTTCTCTCAGCAATAGGTACAGTAACTGGACTTGTTTTCATTTAACCAGACGACTATCAGTCATGCCACACTAAAGGCGAGCACTCACAATGTGCCCGCTTGCCCTTCTAACGGACAGCAAGATAAATTGTGGCTGCTTTTCAGGATGGGAGAGCCGTGCGTTTCAGTAGTGAATGTTTCTGAGATGTGCTTGTAATGTCTTTGATGGTATGCCTACTGCTGCATAAAAGGTCACACAGCTTGATGCCGTAGCATAGCATTAAAACTCGCTGCATGAGTACAAGCTGTGCGTGAGACCTGTTGGAACAAATGTAGAATAACTGCCAAAGATATTACAAGCATTGTTGTCAGCCACAGTGACCCCGGGGTAATCTCATAGCTAAATGACTGGTGGAAAAGGGGAAAGTCACTGATTGGACGAGTTATGGCACTCCCAATGAGGAGGCGACCAGTAAGATGACAATAAATCAGCTCTTCATATCTGTTTTTCCTTTCCCTTTTTAGTTTTTTATTTCGTTCCCTCGCGCTTTGTTTCTTGTTTGCTATTATTGTTATCTTGAGTTTGATCTCAACATATTGTACTTGAATTACCTCGTTTTTGTGACCTCATGTGCTTGTTTTAATTTTCCTTTTGTTTCATGTATACACTATTTGTTTGTGAGTGTATCTCAGAACGATGCATTGCAAAACATGACACAGCAATGTTTAAGCGGAAAATTAAGTGCCACGGTGAAGACGTTTTTAGTTTGTCGTATATTATATCTACGTGCATTATATGTTACCAAACTTGGTATTTTTTAACTCTGCTTATTGAATAGCCGGACGGTTTGGTCATTCGTTATAAAAGCTACCTCTAAGTTGTTTGTTTTCATTTTTGCAAAAGCACATTTTTTTTCTTTTTTTTTTTTTAGGCGCATTGTGTTTTGCATTATTTCATCATTGCAACTTCATCTCATGCTTTCTAATGTTGATGTATCATTCTGTTTCTATGTGTATTTTGTAAGATGTGCTAGAGGCTGATAGGATGGGGGAAAATAATTAGATGTTTATTGTTCTCTTATATAGCCTCCACCCCCCCCACCCCCGGAAATTAGAGGAACCAAGAACCAGTTTTGAAGCCTTAAGTGTGAAATACGAGGGATGCGTTGATAAAAGAAAGTATTCGTACTTTCAAGAGGGTTTAAAATAAGAAATAAACTTGAAAATATGTGAATAGAATTGTAGTTTTGTAATGTGAAAAAAAATAAAGTTCACGGACTGCCAAGGACCGGTCATAGTCACAGCGATGCAGGTTGCGTTGGACAATAGGGACTGCAAGTGGTAATCAAAAGATAAAAACATAAAAAAATCTAAAAATATTTAAAAAAAAGATTTTCTTGGTCAACGTGTTCTCTGGAAATATGAGTGTATTCCTGAACAAGAGCCAACAGAGGCAATTTGATATATGAAAAATTGTGATATTTTTGTATTCCGTGTTTTCAGTCTTTTCCATTTGTCGAGGGTTTCAGCAGGGCACAAATGTTTGTATGTCGTTATTATTTTTTTATTTTTTATTTTTTGCTCCTTTAAAAAAAAATGTTTTTTGTTTTTTTTTCTCTGGGTGTGAATCGTTTTGCCTTGCGCCTCTTTGATATCGTTGGACATAACACGTGTGTGAACATTGTAATATGTGTTGGTATTCTGGATGTCAGTTGCATTGTAGGTGAAGGACTAAATCTTATCTCAACAACTTTGTGAGTGTATGTACGTGAAAAAATATCTGGGGGGAAAAAATAAACACAGAATGTGGGAGAGCGCTGCCAACCGACCAATTAGTACTCGTCGTTCACAATATTTTCAATCAAAACTTGATTGTAGACGTTTTGTTTTGTTTTCATGTTTGTACTTGAAGAAAAGCAAGAAGGGATGGCATGGTGCTTGACGTCTTGCCATTTTATTCTCAAACACTGTGAGATGAGGGAATATCGCCCTCATGTAATATCCACCCAGTACAATAACAGATCACGGCTCTGTGTCAAACCACCATACCCCAAGAGAATATCAGTCAATTATTCCCATTGTTGTACAATTGAATGTTTTCTATTTTTCGCGTGGGCGCGTGTATTAAAAGACTGTATCTTTATGAGTGCGTATATGTGTGTATGTGTGTTTGTGGAAAAATGCACTAATCAGATCATATACAAAATAAAACTAATGTTCTATGCCACTTTTTTCTGCGTTTGAAAAAAATATGTGTATGTATATATATGTATATGTGTATATAATTATATATACATGTATATGTGTATATATATTGGCATTGATATAGTTCTTCCCTCAGTGTTTTCTCCGATGTTTCTGTAATCTTTGTGCCTAAAAATGGAAATTGTTAAACAAAAATGTCCATCTATATTTGCTTAGTTTCTGTATTTTCAGATGAATTTCTATGGTGTTCCCAGCACACTAGGGATGTCATGACGCTTTAAATCGACCTGATGTTGGATAGAATAGCACAGGGCTTTTCTCATGGCCCACAATACAGCCAAACTGCTATTGAAATGGTGACAGGAATTTTGTATTTGATTCTTTTCTTCCAGGCTTCCCTGTGATTAGCACCCAGAAACATGTCATTCCTTCCCCTATATAGCCGGGTAGAACATGTATAACAGTAGTAGCTCAAAGTAAAGCGAGATGTTTGGACAACATGTATTTGAAGCGTCAAATTTTACACGTTTTATTCATGTCTTGTTTATTCTAAGACCTCCGTGGTAATAAAGTGTGTCCACTTTTCCAACAAGAATAATTTTACTACAGCAACTGGTTTGCTGAAGTTTTTTTTTTTTTTAGTTGTTCCGCTTCAAACCTACATTTTGGTAGGTCGGCACAAGACATGTCTCCTTCTGCCCCCCCATCTCCCCTTGTTTAAAGTACTTTAGTTTCTAAAAAAAACATTATTGCTAGTTTGTCAGATGAATCATGGCATCCCTGGCGCTGACGCTCTGTGTTTTGGTGTGTTGTTTCTCGAACATGTAGCCATTTCACGCAGTGCTGCCATGCATGTGCCATTTCGGTCTAGACTAAAGAAAACTGAGTAACAAAGCACCAAGACATTGTATTTTTTTACATTAGCACTGAGGAACAATTGTCCTGTCGGACCAAGCATAACAAAGCTTTTTATGTAACGAAGCTTTTCTCTTTGTCCTTTCCTGGCTTGTCTGTACAGTTCTTCTCCATTGTTATGGCAGCACAAGTGCCAGTCGAGTCGCTCTGTATTAAGAAAATTGTGTTTTTATTATGATTTGAATTGTTAGTTTTTGTCTACCTCAGCACCTGACCTTAGCCTAATCTTAGAAGGTGCCAAATTATTAATTTTTTTCCTTTTACTTTTTTTGTTGTCCGTTGAATGAAAAAAAAAACCTGTAAACTTTTTTTTTTTTTTGTGCATTAGAGCTTTGCAAAAGGTCCTTGACTTTTCCTGCGACAACGTGCTTTCTCTGTGGCAGTATGTTTGTCAACCTGTGCCACCAACCTATAGTCACCAGGGTGTTCTTTTATTTTTTTCTGTTTTCCCCACATAGAATCCGACACATCTCTGTAATATTTCAGTGTTCTCTGGTGGAGTGTGAAAAAAAAATAAAAGGAAAAATAAAAGATTTAATGCTGCAGGATCTCTCCATGTTGTCCCTAAAGTCAATGTTGTGCCTTTTACAGTGAACATTTAAGTAATATTATTTTTTTATTATCCTACTAACAGTAAATTGTTTTGTAGTGGAATTTTGTATTTTTATTTAAGTCATAATAATAATACAAATTATGATGTTGAGTTGTATACTTTAAATCTGCAGTTAGAAGGGAAAAAAAGAATAAAAAATGGACTTCAGTTTGTCTGTGTTAGCCCTCTTTCTGGCTCAGTAAAGTTTCTCTAAAGCATATTTCGATAAATGATTTGTGTATATATACAGTAGGTATGGGTTTGTATTGGCAGGATCAAACACAACCACTTAATGAGAGAGAATATGTTTGAGAAAAGTTATTGTAAGCTATTTGACATTTGGAACCAATTTATGTATATAGTTTTACATTTGTCAGCATTCTCTAAAAAAAACAAATGAAATACAGTATTTAATAAATTGTACTGTAGAGCAAAGTAATGTTTTTATCAAGCATATTGGTAGCAAGCCGACATTTTATTTATGAATCAATCTAACTTTTTAATTCTGAAAGAAACCATAAATAGTTTAACTTAGTTTCTGGTGCAACTTAACTTTATGATAGACTGATACTTAACCATATTAACATTATGGATCCATATTCTGTAAATATACTTTAATATTATATATATCTAACTATTGCACACTGTATAGTGTAAGGAGTTAAGATCATCCACTGAATTTAACTACCAGCTAATCAGATAATCTGAGATATACTTATTTCGAGCTATATAAAAAATCAAGTGCTATGAAACAAGTGGGACGCTAGACAAATTATAATGGTTTTCTAATGGTTTAATGATTTTATTTGGATTTTAGTGTACAATGGCATATACTGGGAAGTCTAATTGAAACCATTATAACAGGATAAAAAAGCACTGGAAAATGGAAAGCATTAGGTAATGGGCCTAATGATAGCTATTAGAAATAAGTACTGGAGCTGATGGTTTGTCATTCTTTGATATGGAAACGGTTTTAAAAACTATCAGAACTAGTCTAATGGTTCTAGTGTGTCATTCGTTTATTCTTTTGTTTTTAACATCGTTTTCCATTAACATTAAGGAAAACAATTTAAATTACCTGTTTTCCTCCATTGTTATTCAGCCCAGAGGTATACAAATAAATAAACTGTACACGATACCTGACATGTAAACATTTGTTTTAGTATTTAATATAAAAATTGGAACTTCATAGGGATATCATTCCTGACGTGTAGTTTTATTGTATTTATGTTTTAGGAAATCCTACTGGATAGAGTATTCTATTGACATATTTAACATAAACATAAATTATATCTACACACATACTGCAATCTACCCTGAATGGATACTATGGAAGCTTTCTAGAACATTTACACTTTAATTGGAAGTTTTCAGCTTTTTTATTTTCAGATGGCTTCCCATAGATATAAGAGACCAAAGATCAGGGGTTTCCAAATGTTTTTGTGCCAGGACCCAACCAACCTAGAGATGACTCATCTACTGTACTGTATTTAGAGACCCACCAATTACCGGTAACTTAATTTTCAAAACCGTATACATTTTAGCTAATGCTATACCTGTGTGTGCTAATGGATAGCTAATGCTATACCTGTGTGTGCTATTGGATAGCTAATGCAATACCTGTGTGTGCTATTGGATAGCTAATGCTATACCTGTGTGCTAATGCATAGCTAATGCAATACCTGTGTGTGCTATTGGATAGCTAATGCTATACCTGTGTGCTATTGGATAGCTAATGCTATACCTGTGTGCTAATGGATAGCTAATGCTATACCTGTGTATGCGCCAAATATATCTGAGCAGAGCGCTCTAGAATCTATGGTGTGCACACGGCTAAATGGGATTTAATCCAATCAGAAACAAGTAGGCTATTTTGTCGCAATATTCATGACCAATGAGTGGAACAACACGATAGTAAAGCGCGGAAGCTTTTCATTGATATTCTTCATTCAATCAATGGCTGCTTGCAGTTTCCGTGACCCACTCAATGACCCACAGTTTGAAAGCCGCTGCCATAGATGATGTCCTCACCTAGGCCTGTATACAGTAGCTACAGTACATAAACAGACTGGTATAACAGAGATGGTTTATCGGACGGGAAGGAGGAGCTTTCCATGGGGAGGTCCACAGATTTCCCCATAATATTGCTTATTATTTCTATCTGGGAGCATTAATTGTTTCTTTGAATATATTACATTAATTCCCAATCATCAATCTGAGGCCACAACAGTTTTTCTGCAGCAAACTGTTCTGAGGTAAATTGACATTGTTTCAGGCCATGCAAGGTAGATTTAGCTGTCTGGGCGCTGCCTACATCAGCCTCCACAGCAAAATGCCGTTAGTGACACGCCCACTTAAGAGCCCGGAAGCGTCCCATTTTTGCTTCCATTGAAATGCATTACAGTGCTCCATCTTATTATTTCAGTATCGTTGTGAATGCTGTTTTGGGATTAGACTGTGCGGGAGAGCACATCCAATTAAACAGAAGTTGAGATTGTGAAAACCTTCACACAGCAAACAACAATAACGTTATGAGGCTATTGGGCTTTTCACAAACTGCACTGATGTCTGCTACAAAATAATATTTGTAATCTGTTGATGTGATTACAGTATGTGAGTATTACTCCAGAATGAGTAGCCAGTCAGATGTTTATTTTTTACTGTTTGATTCTGGTGTCAAAAAGCGTTACTCTCAGATTCAGTGAGTTTTGGACAACAAAGGGAATGTGTATTGTTTAGAATTTAGCCTGGTGTTCAGTGCAGATAGTATCTGGGGGCGGAAGGGCACAGGAACCAGTGAATGGATAGTGTTTATGGTGAATGGGCATTGTGTGGGAGCGGGCCTTCCCATCCTTGGCTGCTCTTTGACCCAGATATGATCTCATGGCTCAGGAGGGGTACAAGCAGGACCCTGTCAAAGGACCAGGCTGGCCGGGCTGTGAAGGGGGTGTCGGGTGGTGTCCAAATTCCTCCTGGACTGTTTTCTCAACTAAGCCACGGCTCTGTGGGTAGGCAGCTTTTATTACACAGCAGCTTTTATTACACAAACACACATGCACACGCGAACACACACACTCACGTGTTAATATATTGTACATGCGACAAATAGACAAACTCAATTTTGCCAACGTGCATTAGCTGGCAAAATGTGAAGTTCTTTTAATTTGTTAATTGTCGATGTGTAAAAAGTAACACGTTTTTTAGTGTTGGAGTGTATCACTTTGAAGTGTTTCAAATGCCCACAGGAGTTGGACTTGCATGTAAGTATGTACTTACCGTGTTCAGAAAACACAGTTTCTGGCTGTAGATTGAAGCTATAAAGGTTAATTTAAAACTCCCACAAGCTATAGGAATACATTTTCTGAGAGTGGAAAAGGGTTTGCCAAATCACTGTAAATCCCCAATTAAAATGTAATGTAAAATGTATTTACTGTAGCTATTTTAAGTAGTAAATAATGCACTATGCACCCACACACACATACTAGCCTACATCATCACCTCTCCTGTAAATGTGGGCGGGTGATTTACGACAGATCGTTGATTGACAGTTCCACACACAAGTTGACAGTCAGTCACCCAGTGGAGCTGACAAAGTGTATAATTTGTAAATATTGTCGGTGGCAGGTGTTATGTTGACAGCTCATTTTGGCCCCAGTAGGTAGTATTTGATGCTACAGCAACCTTTTTGAATTAAGGTTTCTCTTTCATGCTTGTCTTTATCAGTTTGTCGCTGATTAATCACACCATGAACTTAAACTAGTAAATATGAGGGAACTGTGCTGTTTAGCAAATAGATGTAGCATTTTTCAAGCCATATACTGAACTCCATGGTCTCCTGGTTAGTCAGTCAGTCAGTCAGTCAGCCAGTCGTGTTGTTGACAGAATGGCATTAGGTGTCAGTAGCCCAGACAAGGATGTCCCTCATTAAATGCACAGTATAGGCTGCTTATATCAAATGGAGAGGTACGCATTTAAATGAAGGTTGATATCTTTATTTACAAAAAAGATCAAATTTATCAGCAGTGATTTGATAAGCTAAACAATAAATACTGTAGCATATTATGATGAGTTTGCTGACAAACTATACTGTTATTTAACAATAATTATGTTATAAGCGTTAGATATAAGCATTTCTCTAGTTGCATGCTGTCTCGTTGTAGCAGCCCTGGTGAAATAGCTATTCATTTTAAGATATCATATGGCTTTCAAATACAAAGCCTTGTCACTATACTTTCAGCTGGTTTAAAACTATATGTTATTTTACATTAATTTCTATTGTATTCTTATCAATTATCTTCAGTGTTGGGCAGTAACAAGTTACTAGTTACTGTAATGTTATTACTTTTTTCAGTAACTAGTAGTGAAACTAATGACTATTTCTAAAACTGTAATATTACAATTACTAATCCAAGTAATGCTGCATTACTGCATTACAAGACTGAGATTTCTGGTCCTAGCAAACAGGGTAGACTAATTGAACCAACCTCTCCAATCACCTGGTTTGAGAGGCTGCAATGTTTTCACTTTGGCTGATTGTTGACTCTTAAGGTTTATTAATGTTCCAATAAAGAGGATTCAATTCTATAATGAGCTGGCTACACAGGTTGTCATTTTTTCAGAAGGGGTGAGGCAGGGTAGTGATTGTGAAAGTAATGTAGTAATGTAACTAGTAACATAACTAATTACTTTTAATAGCAAGTATTAAGTAAATAATTGCCCAACACTGATTATCTTACAGTTCAGCTATGTGTTACACTGTCAGATGCTCAGAGTTTGCAGGACAGGTTGTACTGTATATGTACAGTATATATATATTATATATATAGTATATATATATTATAAAAGGAAGCACAGGCCCCAGCAACCAAAATCAGATTTAGTAAACCTCCCCTGGAATGTCCTTTAATTGACTGGAATAAATCCAAGCCACACATATGAATTACCAAAGTCTGAACATCTTGTGATGTATAAGCATGTAATAGGTTTATATATCATAAGCAAAAGATGTAAATCAAACTAAGGAAAAATTGAACAGTTTAGCTCTAATTTGCTAAAAGATACAAGCAGTACACATGTTTGGCTAATTTAACAACAACACTCCTGATAAAGATGTTTAATCACACAACACAGCATATTATTATATTTGTACAGTGATTAATTTGTTTAGTCTCCAGGCAGAGTCTATATTTAAGATACATTCATCTTTTTGTCGATCAGAAAATGTTGGTTTTTGCATTCTATGCCTACCACATCCCATGGATTTTACTGAGATAGATGCCCCATTTACTGCAAACCAGATTATTTGTTTAATTATGCAACAAACTTGTCAATATTGTCTAATCCCCACTAACGTCTCAAGCCTATAGTGCATTTACAATGACCAAGCATGATCTTTACTGCATGTACATGCATGTGTTGTCTCCAAACTGACATGCGAGATTGATACCACAAACATAGCTGGGGTAATAAATGTGGTTGTGTGTTGCTCCACCCTGTGGTTGGTGACAGAAATGCGGCCTCTGTATGGATTAATGGATCATAATCATGAATACTGTTTGTCAGATGTTAACCTGCTATGATCAGACATGCCACTTACTAACTTAGAGCATTTTGAATGGAGCTCTATAGGAGAATTCTGAAATGTGGCAGTTGGAGGAAAAGAGCCAATCGTCTGCTTTGTAACTGCCAAACATGAACCTGTTTAACCAATTGTGTGGCTGCACTGACGCAAGCTGTTGTGAATGCATAGTAGAAGTATAACCTGTGAGGGAAAAGGGCTTTTTAAACCTTATTTTGGGTCAAAATAACCAAACATTTTAAACTGCTTTTATCAGAATTGACTGGTGATTGTACACATGACGTTTTTATGTCCTGGTGACTATTGACAGGGCAGTTATGTCTCTCTCCCCATTCATTTCAATTCTTCCTAAACAACTGCACGCGGCGTTTCAAAGATGGCTGCCGAGTGGGCGAGACTTGCCTAGAAGGACTTTGGTATAATGTCCCCTTACCTATTTGTACAACTTTACAATGGTCACAGGGACAGTGGAGAACATATAATTAAGGTCTTGGATTACAAAAATAATTACTGTAATCAGTAGTAATCCATATATCCATCCATCTTCATCTGCTTATCCGTTTAATCAGTATTAATTACAATCTAATTTCAGTAATTGAAAAGGTTGTTGCTTTCAAAAATGTACATTTTCAACTATGCATTCAGTTTACTGAGCACAGACTATATCACTATACTGTACTACATGCTTGGGTAGTACACGTAGGTGAGACCATTTTCTACTGACATCTAGTGGCATAGAAAAGTATTCCTGAGTGATTGATTGAACTTTATTTCCACAAAGGGAATTTTGTCTTGGACTTTATTGAGCAGTTTTTCATAGACTTTGCCCCAAAGACTTGAAAGTTCTGAAATCTGAAACATGGCCTTCATTGACAATGAATTAACTATATTATATCCTAAAAACATAGAGGAACATTGAAATATACTTGATAAATGAATATGTGATTAAATTCAGCATGTTTACATATGTATAGTAGCAGTGAATAAGCATTGTCTCAACAAATTAATAAATTAGTGACACCTGCCAGATGGTATACTGTAGCCTGAACTGACAACTGTAAAATCACATGCCACTGTCTGTACAATGTTTTGCCAAGACATTTATTTTGGATTTATAATAGCAGTATGTGCAGTCTGGTTTTCTAAGAACTGTTTTATAGACTGGTATTTTGACCCTTCAAGTATAGGTTGACAAACCTTTTCAGACAATGGCTCAAATATATTCAGTCACATACAGTAAGTTGTTCTGTACCTTTACAGCTACATTACTAAATACACATGTTGACAATGACTTGCTAGTATGTACAGCGTTGCCTTCGTCCTGCTAGTCCAGCGGACGTTGACGTTCTCCGGCATTCCAGACTCCTGTGTCGCCTGACACCTCTCATCCCAACATCTCACGGACAGCCCTCCATATCGTAAACCGACGGTCCAATACGCAATTCAGACCGCCCTCGTTCAGGGGGGAAACGGACGGGGGATACGACGATGGATTGTCAGGCGACCTGCCACACCGACCACAGCACGCCCAGCGTGATGCTGTACGTCACCATGGCAACCAGGTAGACGCGGAACAACAGCACGTCTAGTACGTACCCAACCTGCAGCCACTCCTTGGCGACGTCGCGGCACCTGTCCCTCTTCTGCAGGAAGTGGCGTATGGAGGTGACCTCCTGCAAGATGCCATCCATGACGGGGGGGCCGGCATCCCTGGAGACGGAGGTGGGCGGGGGCACCAGGCCCACGCCGATGCCCAGCAGCCCTGCCTCCCGCTCACCGTGGCGACCCACCATGGCTCGGCCCGCCTCGCAGGTGTGGTGGAGAGTACACTGGGCTGGGGGAAATTATGGGATGCATTTGGGGGTTTAAAGGTATAGTCTAACTATTGACAGCTAAATGTAAGCTAATACACTTTTTTGTCAGATTCAACAAATGTCTCCTCACATTTCGCTATCTTACCATTCTCTGTGTGTGTTGAAAAAAGAATCTGCTACTCCCACACAGCCCTGGCTCCGTAAATAGGAACATAAACAAAGTGGCGAACACCGCTCGTATCAACAAAGCCGTAGCACTATGCTTTGCTTCACAATGCATTTCAATGTGTGATGCGGCCCTGTAGTACTGTTTTGATTTGAGCTCGGAGTTAGATACTGGAGTACATTTCAAGACCTCAAAGAATGTGTGTGTTTGGCAGTTAAAGGTCCTATGTACGATAGGATCTTTAACTGCTAATATCATACAGTATACATATATTATATACGATATTCCAGTGTTCCCCAATTCCGGTCCTGGAGGGTCACTGCCCTGCATATTTTAGATGTCACCCTGTTCCAACACCCCTGGTTCAAATTAATAAGTCGTTCTCAGGCTTCTGTAGATACTGATAACCCATGCATTTTAATCAGGTGTGTTGGAGCAGAGAGACATCTAAAACATGCAGGAAACAGCTCTCCAGAACCAGAACAAGGGAACACTGCAGTATTCTATATATTACTATAGCAGCAGACAACTACTTTCTATGTAAACATGGGAATGAGAGGTTGTGTAGGCCATAATTCTCACCTATACTCTCTCATACATCAAACCATCTATCATACACTCTTACATACTATCAAACCCTTTCTCATACACTATGAAACCCTCTCTTACACACTATCAAACCGTCTCTCACATACTATCAAACCCTCTCTCACACACTATCAAACCCTCTCTCACATACTATCAAACCCTCTCTTAAACACTATCAAACCCTCTCTCACACACTATCAAACCCTCTCTCACACACTATCAAACCCCATCTCATCAAACCCTCTCTCATATGTTGTTATTTGTCATTTACGTGTGGATTGGGGGGAGTATTGATGGGCAACGGGTGATGGACTTGGGCTGGGTCTGAGGTTGAATGGATTTCCTGGAGGAAGCGCAGGACAGACGAAGATACGGTGGGCGGTCAGAGCGTTTTGGAGCAGAATAATGGGACAGGTCAACAGAGACCAGGAGAGACAAAGGACTTCTTTCTACGTCAGGTAAGTATTCCCCAAAGGGAGGTCCTTCTTGGCATGTTGGCTGCTGCAGAGCCATGTAGAAGAGAGAGTTGTGTCAACTCTGTTCACTCCAATGGACCTTTTTTTTTTCCACAGTAAATGGTGGATTGTGAAACCTCGTAATAGCCCTTGGACGTTATCAGCAAATACTAAAAGCACCCTATGAATGATATTGTAAATGGAAATCGATGCATTTATTAGTTACAAAATACCAAAAAGGTGCAGTTATGTATCTGTATTTATCAGTTCAAATTGCCCACCAAGCACTTTTTTTTTTGAGTGTACGTGAATCACGTGGCAATTGAACATTTCGAACATCGATGGCGCAACTCTCTCATACATGGGCTGCTGTACGTGTCACTCAACAGGAACAGCTGATTGTGGGTTGTAGGCGGGGCGGGGGGGTCTACCAGGGACTCGTTGCTAGTACAGAAGGTTATAATTTAATATTTTTTTGTTTGTAGCATGTTTGTAGTCTACGCATGAATTTGGGAGCTGCCAAGAGAGATGTGACCAGTATACACACAGGTTGGGCAGCTTAAGACTGACTGGTTGCAGGGTTTTACTCCTACGGAGGTGGATGGATGGGACATGTTTGTGCAACTTACTTTAACTAGGGAAGCGTAGCATGTGGTTTCTCCTGTTCCTGTGTGAATTTGCATGTGGGATTATGCCTTAACAGGGTGCTGTGGCTGTTGTTTTCCTCTAAGAGGGGTTATAGTATGACCTTAATGATAAGCTGTACGCTGAGCCAGGGTTGGTAGCTTGGGCATTGTATATCTGGGAAATGATAAGGAAATGTCTACCATTTTTTCATAGTCCTTTTTCTATACTCTTGTGTCCAATTGGTCTGTGATCTTTAGTCACAACACACACACTATCAAACCCCTCTCACACACACTATCAAACTCCTCTCACACACACTATCAAACTCCTCTCTCACACACTATCAAACCTTTGCTCTGTTACGCTGCATGAGGTGCAGGTGTGTTCATTATTACCAGTGTTCATTATTACCTGTGTTCATTATTACCTGTGTTCATTATTACCAGTGTTCATTATTACCTGGCCAGAGTGCATTATTACCTGGCCAGAGCGCATTATTACCTGGCCAGAGCGCATTATTACCTGGCCAGAGCGCATTATTACCGTACCTGTGCCGTGGTTGTTGTCCTTGTAGTCCTCCGGGTCGGAGGCCCGGGAGGACAGGGCGTGGCAGAGGCGGTGCTGCGTGTGGATGCAGAAGAGGACAGGGGCCTTCTCCAACACCAGGGTCCTGACCCAGCGGGGCACCGGGGGCTGCAGGTCCTGCTTGTGAACCAGACGCACGATCAGCACCGTCTCTGTCAGGCTGATGACCAGCAGCGCCATGCACACCACGAAGTACACGCCTGGAGCAGAGACATTGGAACAGTGACAAGATGGAGCACTGTAATGCATTTCATTGGAAGCACCCAGAGCCGTGTGGAAGAGAGAGACGTGCCAAAAGAAGTTACAACATTTTACAGAGAGGGCTCAATGGACGGCACTACCGATTAACGCTCCCAGACGGAAATAATGGGCAATAGTACAGATAAATCCATGGAACTCCCCATTGACTTGCATGGAACGCTGGGTTGTTTTGGTCTGTATAAAGGTTGAAAAGTCGCCCACTCCAAAGATTTTATGCGAAAGTTCTGTGCCTTGGAACCTGTGAGTCTGTTGGTAAATGAACAAACCCTCCTTGATGTCACCCATACCCTTTCTCAAGAAGGGATTGGAACAATGCGCTGTGGTGGCTCTGGCTGTCGCCATCTTGGCAGTACATTATAATGCCCCTCTATCCATTGCAATGGGGTAAATACTGTATATGACTAATATACTTTTACATAACGGATAGAATGATAACAGCCCATGGAAATCGACAGTGTCACTTCCCGAAAGTCCTCTGAGTCCCATGTCAAGCTTACAAGGGTATATGTACACAGAGCTGCTTATGTGACGTAGTGCTGATGGATGGGAGAAGATGAGACTACCACCCACCTATCAGGGGCGTCCCGATGGCGGTGGCAGGCAGAGTGTCGGACACGATGATGAGGAAGACGGAGTAACCCAGCAACAGGGTGATTTTGAAGGACACCCTCTCGCCGCTGTCGGGCGGCAGGTAGAAGCCCACCAGGTCCATCACCATGAGGAAGATACTGGGAAGCAGGAGGTTCACGGTGTAGAACAATGGCCGCCGTCGAATAACCACCTGGGAATTGTAGTTTTTAAAATGACCTTTTTAGATAACATTTTTAGCTTTAATGGAAATTATAGTCAACGTGTGGAAATTACACAAAAAATACATAAATGTTTTATGTAATTTACAGGTACTATGGTGTATTAGGGCCATATAGAAAATATTTGATAAATATTCTGAGATTGAACTCGCAAATTTGCAAGAAAAAACTCATAAATTTGCGATAAATAATTTTCAGGGGCATAAAATGTAAGATACAATATATTTAAGGAGTGCGCCCTCTAAAGGTCGGGCCCAGGTTTGAGCCAATCAGACAAAGCAAGAAGGCTTAATACTGCGTTGACAGTGGCACAGTGGCTAGAACAGAGTGACATGTGATCAAGAGGTTTCTGGTTCAAGCCCTGCTAACCCCTCAAGTGTCTAGGTGTCCTTGAGCAAGACACCTAACCCTAACTGCTCCTCCTGTTGGTCAGGTGGGGCCTTGGATGGCTGACGCCACAATCAGTGTATAAAGGTCTGTGTACCTGGGTGAGTTTGAGGCTGTACCTGAGTGTTTTACTACTGTAAAACACCTTGACTGGCCGGAAGGTTGGAAAAGCACTGTGCAAATGCACTCCATTACTGTAATACAACTAATAACTGTATATATCCGAGAACAAGGAGATAAGGCAGTTGTTGCTTGTTGAGTGTGATTTTAGTTTGGTTTAAGTGTTTATAGCTGCCCTTTAAGGGGTAATTCACTCTGCAATAGACTCTCATTAAACTAGAATAAAACTTGTCCTCTTCAGCTATTCTGACTTCTTGCAAAACAGAATGCACTATCTTAAAGCGTAACTTCAAATTAGCATGAGTGATGTAGCCTGTACAGTATGAAACCAGAACGGACTGTGGGCGATTTTAAACATATATGACGTGTGTAGAGTCATTTTCAACCCATAAAATGCAGATTTTTATAAAAAAACGGTAATTTTGGCAATATTAACACCAGCATTGATGTCTCATCACAATTAAAAAAACACAATTTAGGGTGCAGTTACTCTAAGCTATTTCAAGAGTAAAGATCCCATTTGCGGTCCCTTACAGATGACAGCAACTCACGTGGAACTTCATCTCAGCGTAATAGTCTTTCTCGTCCAAGCTGAACGACCCGTATTTGGACAGAACGTGAAGAAGCTCCCATTCGCCCTGGTTCATGAAGAGGCTTCTGTCCTCTCTGAGAACCTCGGGTCTTCGAATCAGGGTGATATTGATGTCATTTACTACCGGCCAAGATGTCATGTAAGGAAAGTGTGAGAAAGGCTCCTATTAATTATATATGTTAAGTGGAATGTAAATATAAAGAATGTAAATGTTGTATCATAAATAGTTTGTAGCCTATGTAGTCTAGTGCGTGTTTCTTTAGAATTTAAAAGTAAAGTCAATGATTACAGGTTAATACACTTTCATGTCAAATTCAGAGAAGTTCTCCTTGCGGACCTCCATTCTGTGTTCCTGCTGAAACAAACTGGTATTTCTACACAGCCCTGGTTCTGTTAATGGAAACACAAACAAAGTGGTGCAGACCACACCACAAAATATCCCAGCCTTTGCCATGTGTGATCAATGTTGGGGGTGTTTTGTTTTGATTGAATTAGAATCATGTTTCTCCAACATCCCTGACTTCAACTAGGAGTTCGAGGCTCGTTCATTTTTTGATATAATGTAAATGTTGGAAAATATATACGTTATCTGTATTACTTTAATTGTTGTTGTTTTTTTTTTTACAGTAGCAGCTCACAGTTAATGTGATGTTCAAATAAAGCGTGTTATATACAAAAAATGTATTAGCAACCGCTGTACAGTGTAATATCAAACGAGTTCTCTCACTCGTGTGGAGCCAACTCTGAAACGTCAGGCTGCAGTTTTGGACGTCGAAGGGGAAGTTGTAGATGTTGAGCGTACAGGCGGTGACCACCTGTATGGGCTTGTAGTTGCGCACCAGTCCATTGTGTGTCACATACACATAGGGAATGTCCGGGGACTTGCCTACGTCCACACTATGGGGTCACACAGCCACACAAGCAATGCAGAAGAATGGAATATAATGTGCAAGGGCACTGCGACATTGTTGTTAAAAACAAAACAAAAAAAGAACACCAATACTGGTCTGGACTACAAAGACTTAACAACAAAAATATGAATAGCTTAAAGGTAATGATGACATTCAGAACACAATTTAAAGTTAATATAATAAAAATGAGGCTTAAAGGATTGAATAGCTGTCTGTAAAATGTGATGGTTAGATGTCCAACCAAACATATTCAACACTTTTCAGCCAGCCTTTCAGCTGACACCAAAGGGTTTTCATTTGTTCTGTAACAAAGAAGAACTTCCAGTATGCTAAGCTATATCTTTAGCTAGTTGCATGTCGACAGATTAGTTAAACCACCTAACTGGCATTAACACATTCTCAGTGTGTTTGTCAATATAGTCGGTGCTTACAACTCATTAATGAGGATGTCAGGAATCCACACGTTGGCAATGGGTATGGAAACCTGTTTGACCTCATCAAAGTCCTCTGGGTTCCACACCAGGAATTCATCGGTCCACTCCTATGTTCAGAATAAGGTCAGTCAACTATCACCATATGTAAAATGACCCTTACATGTGAATCATTTTCAGAGCATTTGACTTGCATTTAGATTCAGGATGTATATAATACAATGTCAGCCAACACTACAATTTAGTTATTCTATCAGAATCCAAACTCACTTGTCTGTACCATACATAGGTTGTCAGGACTTGATTCTTCTCATCCTGTGGTAGAAAACAGACTTGTATGAAGCTGTGTAACATATCTGTGTGTAGGTTTGATGTCATTTCAATTGGTCACTAAGCCACATGCATTAAGTATATACATATCGATATATACATATCAATAATAAGTATTTAAGTATTTAACAAAAACAAGCGTCCATTAATAAGATCAAAATCCTTAATCCTGATCTTTCATGTACTGTATATATTAAAAATATATACAGTATAGCCTACAGTAAATATGCCTATTCATACTTAATAATACACATACTTGGTTTGGATAAATGAAGCAACAAAATGGTTTTGCGAGGCTTGTGTAACTCACCACATTCAGAATGGAGTACACCACCAGGTCGATGGCCACGGTGGTGGACTGGTGCCAGTCCTTCACCGGTCTTACCCCCCTCTTGTACCCAGCGCTCAGGAACTCTGAAAGGCGCACCAACGTCGAGTTGGAAAATCTCCCCGCGCAACTGCCCATCTTTTTCACTGCGAGAAAGGTTCCATGCATAGATTCCAACCCATGGTATTAATTACAGAACGTGCTACTAAATCTTATTTGGAAAATTATTATGATTATGATTGGGATTAAAGTCAAAAAGATTAACATAATCTTAATATTCACATTTCTAAACTTTTAACCTCACAATTACACTCTGTAAGACAATGTTTATACACGCAAATGCTGTGATTGGAAAGTACCTACTTATCTAGTATTAACAGTATGTTAAAGGATATACACATACACAAGGTCTACAGTATATGGATTAGTCCTACCTGTACAGGCTTCCATGCCTTGAATCAGAAGAAAACATAATACTGTCCAGGGTGTTGGAAGTCTCATCGTGTTCAGTTCTGTTCAGCTTCCAGAGGTTGAAAACGCCCGGGTGTTTAACTGCATCGAGTGGCTGGCGTCTGAAAGTAACGCATATCTTCCACCACTCTGTGTACAACAGGCACCATTTGCATAGACTCTAGAGCCACTTCACATCCATATCAAAAACCAAATCATGTCACTCGCCTTCCTGAGCGTGCACGCATCTGCGTGCGTGTATGTGTGTGTGTGTGTGTGTGTGTGTGTGTGTGTGTGTGTGTGTGTGTGTGTGTGTGTGTGTGTGTGTG
>JAODOY010000006.1:3258041-3270205 GCA_025399855.1 Forbesichthys papilliferus | reverse complement strand
CCCCCCCCCCCCCCCCCCCCCCCCCCCCCCCCCCCCCCCCCCCCCCCCCCCCCCCCCCCCCCCCCCCCCCGCATGCAAAATATATATTTGAACATATTCTGATTTATATACACATTTCCCTACAGAAGGAGTGAGTGTTTAACAACTGAACACTTTTGAACACTTCATGACTTCACATCCTCTGTGTTTGACCTTGAAATGCTACAAATGTTGCTGCCAAACGCAGCATTTTCCATTTGGCTTCTTCCAAAGCCAGCCAATCAATCCAATTTCCATCATCAGGTTCCTTGGCCAGTCACTGCAAGTGGTGGTTATACCTCTTTTTACACAAATGAAAAGCTTGGCGGGAAGAGCGCTTTGGAGTGCCCTTCAGAGAACCCATTTGTGTTATAATCTGCACTAGATGTGCATCACTTTGGAACAAACTGCTCTTATATAAGATTGGTGTTTTTAGACTAGCAACACTGTGTGGTGCAAAAGGCTGTGCCGTAGCGATTACATTCTACATCCTAGTCTATTTTATTCATCACCGGCCACATTTGTGTTCAGTTAATGAGCTAGGTTAAGATAGCTAATGAATAATAGTGTGTTTCATGGTTTAACAGGCATAATAGGGTTTATTAGGGCATATACTGTAACTTACATGTCTCCCTTGCCCTGCCCATCTCAACAAGCTTGTATTATATAACATTTGGCTTTTTTTTCACACTTTTAATGAATGCATAATGAAACAAGTTCATGTTTCATAATGTGTTTTAATATTTGCATAATTACAATGTAAGATGTCATTGGGCGTCTTAAAAGGAGTCACATGTTCACATGTGCAGGTCATACAGTACATTCATACACACACACAGATAATATTTCCCCCCTCCTCCGGTGGTATTTCTAGCTACTGCTGCCAGACAGCCCCAAGGATGTCCTCTTTAATAAAAATACCATTTGAGGCCTTTAGGGGGCACCATGTCAGCACCATCAAGCTTGTCCTTGAATGTGATAGGCCATGCGTTTGCCTGCTATAAGGCAGACGCAGCCTCCTTAGATAAAGTCCTGAAGCTACACTTTTGTTTTTTAAAGTAACGCATTTTCACCTTGATGTCATCTGTGATAAATCCTGTCCGTTAGACTGTTAGGTTGACCGTAGATTAGATGCATGGAGACTGTGTCAGTCTCTGTCCTTTTAATTTAAATATACCAGAGCATCACGTCTATGATATGGTGATTCATCACCCAAGAGTGGTATAAAGTGCTTAATGCACCGCCGGTCCAGATTATTCATTACAAATAGCTTCGTACACTGGATCAGACTGGATGCACTCGATTGCTTTCCGTCCAGAGGCCCTAAATCAGAGGCTGGTTCCTCAATGTAATAGAATCCTAATGCTCTGGCCGTTGAAGACACTCTCCTTGGTGCTGAACTAAATGCAGACTGCACAAGAGCGATAAGACCATGTGTCATACATTCGCTGATAAAGGCTTAAATTAGAAATGAAAATTACATGAAGGTCCTCTATCGCATTTTTTGCTAATGGCGTCATCAATTTTGTTGTCTGGGGGTGGGGGTGGGGGGGTTGGGGGGGGTGGGGGTGGGGGGGGAAGGGGCATTATAATAGTGATGAGATATACTTTCATACATTCATTTATGTTTAATTAAATTATCCCACAGTTTAGTAAAGTAAATAGGTTTAATTTAGAGCTTGACCAAAATGAACGCTTTTGCTGCGTATTATAAGTAGAAGAATCATGTTTTAGTCTACTATGTAAACATACAACAATAAAGGTATTAAAGGAGTCCGTCATTCTGGAGAAAGCTATTTGGATTCCCCATAGAGTGCTGTGATACCAGAGCCATGTAAAGAGAGAGTTGCATCGTCTCCGTTTATTCCAATGAACCATCTATTCACAGCAACGTCGGATCGTGGAGCCTCAAAATAGTTTCTGGAAGTTAGCCTAAATACTAAAAGTACCTTATAAATTATATTTTAAATGTACATCGTGCATTTATTAACCAATAATTACATTATATATCTGTATATATATATATATATTGAAACATCTTGGAACTATTGTGCCATAGGATTTACCGCTCCATGAACCATGTGACCGTTTGATATTAAATGGCAAAGTTAAACCTAAAAAATCAAAAAGCAGTGATAACAAATGAATGGAGACTAAAGAGCTAGCAACCCTGCTGTAGAGGTGCCCTGCAGGTCCAGAGACCCCTACAGGCCCGGAGGCCACACGACCGCTGGCTCCATCTTGGGGAAAGCCGGCTGGCTTTGGTCTCCCGCTTGTTTTCAGCGGTGGGAGACACGATGCTTTATTTAGGTTCGGGGGCGCCCTCCTCTCTCAATTATCGTCCGTCAGCTTCTCCCCGGGAGGGGGGCTCGCGGGGGTAGCGGAAGGGGAGGGGAGAGGTGGGCGGTGGGTGGGGGGCGGTGAAGCAATCACAGCCTCATCACAGCCTCCTTGCCTGTTCACGGCACTACACCTCCGCAGCACCGGCGAGTCTCGACGGGGAAAGCGTGACACAGGATTGACGGCGCTGCGGTTGGAAGTGGAACATGTTTGTTCCAGAGAGAATATCATTTAACAGAGAGCATGTTCCACTTCTGACAGACATCACTTCCGCATTCGATTTTTGGAAGGAGAGGTCTTTTCACCAGAACGACCAGCGTTCCATGCAAGTCAATAGGGAGGTCCACAGATATAACAATATTGCCCATTATTTCTCTCTGGGGGCGTTAATGGGTATTCTGAGTATATAACATGAATTCCTTAGTACCTACGATCAATCTGAGGCCACAACGGTATTTTTTCAACAAATTGTTTTCAGGTAAATGTACTGTTTCAGGCCATGCATGGTAGATCGAGCTGCTTACATCAGCCTTCGTTTTTGCCTCCATTGAAATTCTCCATCTTTGTATAATTATTAAATCTTTGTTATGCAACCTGCCCCGTTTGTTCAATGCTTCCTGTGTGTGGGTCATTTTGGGTTTTGTTGTTGGGGTTTGTTGTTTGTTGTTTTTTTTGTGTTTGGTTACTATTTGTTTTGGATTATTGTGCCTTTAGTGAAAGGTTGAGGTGTGGAGCGGTTCTGAAAAGCGAGATTGAAACCTCAATACAAACGTTCACCGTCTCGTATTAGTGGTGCGCGTGTGTGGACCACGGTTCTGTCTTCCAGAACCGTGGTCCACACACACACGCGCATATTCAGTTTGGTTGTTGTGTTTCGTGAACCAAATGTAGATTTCTTTCTGAATTCAATGCAACGTACTTCAATGGAACATCCTTCAAATTGTATTGTCAAACTAAGTACATTTCCAGGATTATGGCTTTTTTTCTGAGCACTAACATGAGCTTTAGCATGCAAAACACACAAAATGCAGAAGGTTGGTTGCTTAGTGTTGTCGGAGTTGTCCCCACTCAACTAACTGCATTAAGGCCCTGTTACCTTGATCTTGCTGTCTGGCACCTGTCCTCAAGGGTGAGTGAAGCTGGCTCTCTACATGCTCCTTCATCTACAAAGTGTTCCCCTCCCAGTACCCTATGGGAAGGCCGCCATCGACGCCATATTCTCACTGACCGCCCACCTAAATGGTTTTGTGCACACACACACACAAGTGCGCACGAACGCACACACACACTTCTGCACCAGCCCGGGCGACGCATACCTCCAACATATTAACACACAAACACCGATTTCACGCGTCTCCCACACACACACGCACGCACACACGCACACATACGCAAAGGAACCCAGAGGTCTATTATTAGATGTTCAACCCAGAGACAAACTAATGACACGTTGGGATGAATCACAAGTGAAGCCCATGCATCCAGGCCCAGTGTGTGAGGACAAACTCACACTATCATTATCAATGAGGATGGCATCCGCTGAACCGCCCGCAGGGGCTGACATGGGCACGACACTGGCATGAGACGGGCATTAGAGTCGGGCACCACTAAGAAGAATCCTTCAGTCTGTTTAATCGATGACATAAATGAATGAATGTTAAACTGCTTTACGCCCCCCTCTTACATCAGGGACCTTAATGGCGAGTCTCTCCACCTGCGTCTATCTTTAGAGCGACACTGAAGGCAAAAAAGAAAACCCTAACTATGCAGTATAGGTTCCTACCTCAATGCACTTTGAGTCCATGTCTCTGTGTGGTTCCCACTTTTTCATTCATTGTGTTTTTGGTGTTGCTTCTCCATCCACCGTTGGTTTTAGAGATGCATCGATACATCGGTCATGGCCGATATTCGCCTCATTGACAGCGACTCCTGTTAATCTGCTTTTGAACATTTTTAAAATCATATTTGCCCTGGCTAAACGGCGTGTTGCTTATGTGTGTCTGACCTGGACGACAATAGCCTGCCCAGCTGCGGATACAGAGGAGATCCAATGCTATCATACGGTACCCCACATAATGCCGACTGACTGGACACGATGCTGTCATGATGTATGAGAGGTGCCCACGGCAAGCAGCAGCCACCAGAATTGCTCTCATGTTTCAAACCAGCGATACAATTCAGACACTGCTTGCATCTCTCGCTTTAGGGCTCGAGTAGGCCTTCATGCATTCATCTACTCCTCCCCAACAAAGCTTCTAGGTTTTAGGTCCTTCAGTATCCCTCACCCCCTTCAGTGGACAGACATAAAACGTGAGTTTGGGCAGAAACCTTGGGCTCTACTAGGGCGCCTGAAAATGCAATCAGGGAGTGTACCTGGAATACTCTCCGTCTATCTATCGGTCATCCACCTTATAGAGACATTTAAGTCTCGCCTGAAAACATATCTTCATTCATTAGAATTCATCTCAGTTTAGGGGCACTAAATTGTCCTATTAGTCTCATATTTTCATTTATTTTTGTGTATTTATTTATTATTGTTTATTGTGTATTTTGTTAGTGCGTTAAGTTAACTGCATTTTGTACAGCAATTGGTAAGCAGTGTCTGTTTTTAAATGTGCTTTATAGATAAATGTACTTTACTTGACTACCTTAAAAAGCATTGAAAGAAAAGGTGCCACTGCACTGCAACACGCACACTTTGTCTGCATGGTATTTATTTTAAATGAAGCAATCAGTAAATACTTTTGTGCTTGTGTTCAATGCTTTACATTTTCCGCTGTATAAAACACGTTCTACTAGAAATTGCATTATATTGGTCAACACTCAAAAAATGATCCTAGTCATAGTGCCAAACCCACTGTGCGCACATTTGAATAAAATACAAATAGTCAAGGACAATAGGTTAGCTTGTGTGTGGCTGATAAGACTGCTCATAGTTACTGCATGGCTGAAAATGGCCGTCTCTAGCACATAAAACCAGGAGTCTTCTGACCTCTGAGGAGACGCAGTTGTCTGTGCAGTGTGCACCTATATCCACCCAGGACACAATAATCCCCTTGCCTGTGTTTGAATGTCCCACCAGACTGATATTCAGTGTGGATCCAGATGTGCCATATAGCCACTCGGCTGCCCCAGTTGAATATTTCTACACTGTCATTCCCAGCAGTTTCGGCACCTATTTTGGATCCAGAATCAGGCCAGCGGAGAAGAGCTCTGAGAAAAGTTAGTTCTCTCAGTCCAGCTAAATTAGGACTGGATGCTCTTGACACAAAGTGCAGAAATGTAGGTTTCTTCTTAGGTGATCTAGATCGATTGAGTTTTCTTTTCATCTTCTTAACCGCCTCTTGCGACTATGTCTCATTTCTTCTATTAGTGGACATTGCTCTGACGTCACATGCTCTACTTTAGCCGTCCTAGTCCCTTCAGGGCGGACACACTGGGGCATCTCAAACAACCGTCCAAAAGTATGAAGGTATGATGCAGAGAGTAGACAGTACTGAGATCGGGATGGGCGGCGATACATTTTCAGCGTCCGTGTATTTATCTGTATGCCACGCAGCCAGACATGTAAATCCAGCGACTAAAACAATCCTTTTCTAGGATTTCACACTAATTTGTTATGACTATTATTAGGCAATTTTTTTATTTGTCGTCTATCGATGTAGGTATAGGCTATACGCATTTGTTTTGTAACACTTCAATAGCTTAGGAGGTTTAATCAAGCAACCGGGGGAGACAACGTAATCGGTGCACCTATATTTAGCATGCACGACGAAGATGCGCTCCGCAATAATGGCGAATGCTAAGTTCCTACCTCACAGAATGACGTCCCGCTATTACGCAAAACGGGGGGTTCACCTTATCCAGGCTCCCAGAAGGCTGACGCGAACGTTGGTAGAAAAAATAAAATAATCTAAGTCTATATGAGACAGATACCAGTTTGCTTTTTAACACCAGTAAGCTTTTTAACAATCCGACGTTCAAAATAAGCGTTGGACATGGTTAAATAAATACAGGTTACTAAATATAATCCGTTTTGGGTTTCATTTCAAATGCAGGTTTTTATTATTTTGATACGCAGGGTATAAACTTCTACACAGAACCCGTATAAGATGAAGGAACCTAGCTGTCAAATACCCGTCATCTGACCCTATAGTCTGAGCTGTCGAGAATAGACAGCTGTCAATCAAAGAATAATGTGCGTCTGGTTTAAAATAACTACGTTGCGACTGTGGCGTAATTATCACTACAATGGCTTTAGAAGCAGATGGCACAGGCACAAAATACAGTCCTGGAAATGGAAATATGCTACTATTCACTGCGTTAAAAACTTTTGCACAAAAAGTACGAATTGTATAGTTCAAGAAATTGTATGCGATATGAGCGTAAAGCGCGCAGACACGCACGTCATAAGATGTAAAATTGACACTTAACTATTTGTACAGGTGTTGGAGACATAGGTCGAGGCATTCCCCTTCCACTTCGTCCTCAGAGACCAGATCCGACGAAGGGCGCATGGGTGGCGGGTCTTTCTCCTGAAGAGGTGGCCTCATCTCCCGCAGAAAGAGTTCCAGGAACCTGCGGAAGGTCTTCTCCTCGGTGGCAGAGCCCGCCATCACTGCTCATTCCTGGACGCACCTGGAGAGAGATCTCGCCGCTCTCGCGTCCAGCTCAACCGCGGGGCGAGGGTGGGCGGGGGAGAGGTGACGTCAGAGGGCGTGAGGGCGGGGCTGTGGCTGTTGGATAACGTTCTCACGTCCATATCGCCGGCTCGTGAACGCGCACGCACGCAGGGAAAGCAGCGCCTATTGGTCCGGTTGAGGTTTTACCTCTCGTGCCACGGCTGTGACGTAGGCTTCGTGGTTGTCAGCGGAGTACACGGGGGGAGGGGGGCAGGGATAGCCTACATATAGCATTAGGCCTTAATGCAATACTGGGTCTGGGTCTGCAACCGTTACTATCAAAAGAGCCATTTGTGCCCAAAAGATTTTATATTGATCTGCCTGTAGCCGCAGAAAAATGAATTAACATTAGACCTATATGAGAATTAATTAACGTTTTCCCAGGGCATAGGAGTGTTTTGAACTGCGGGGACAGTGAAATGTTAGAGGGGTGGAGGGTGTTTTCCCCCGCAAAGATATTTAAAAAATGTCTGGTGATTATAATAAATACTAGCCTATGCCATCCACATGCTAGATCCATTTGGTTACTGGTGAAATCAGCGGACACATGGTAATACAAAATATAAATTGAAATGATAGGGTGTGTGTTTTGGGGGGCGACAAAACATAGATTAAGTTCTATATGTTTGTCAAAGTCACATGAAGCCACTGTAGAGGGGCTCAAGAACCGCATGTGGCTCAGAAGCCGCAGGTTGCAGACCACTGCATTAGGATATGATATTGGATATGATTACATTATGGTTATTGGGCATGTAGCCTATACACACTGAGGTGAACACGTTTTTTATAATGCATTATTACAATAGAATACATAGCAATTCAATCAAAAGATGCCACTCAAATGTTCTGCCCGTGGAACTATTAAAATAAACATTTATTATGTCTAGGCTACATTAGTGAAATAATACATTATAGTTTTATTGAGCCGCTGCATCTTGAAGAAAGATGCTTTCATTCAAGCTTTTCACCTGCTATTTCAGGCTCTGTTTAATTGCGGTGTACACATCAGAATTACCTGTCCATATTCACACGTTCTTCACCTAGGGCTAGGCTATATCTAATGTTCTATATAGAACAAAGAAAAACAACATTGCATGAAATAATGTAGACATAATGCATATTGATTGTATTGATATTGATGTTTTTACATATTTTATAGTCTATTGTAGGCCTACAAATGTACTTTGCCATAAAATAACTTACAATAACTACATTAGTGTAATTTTATTATAATAACTACAATTATTTTAGTGTAATGGTGGTTCGTTACTATAATAAAATAATAGTGTAACATTGATATATATATATAATGATATATCCTATATTATATAGGCCATTCAAATTATTCTCATAATTTGTCTGGAATGCATTACTTATTTACTTTATGTCTATGGTGGATCATTTTCATCATAAAATGATACTGTCCTAGCCGTATCGCAACCACGGGATCACAACACGGACTTCTTATTGTGCGTACACGGAAGCTGCTTCGGTGCGCAGTGAAAATATTCCCCCATGTTATTGTCGAAAGGCAAGATGGCCTTTCCTCTCAGTGTGGAGGCGCTCCTACAATCGGAGGTATTAGAAGATGTTTTGTACAAAGACGAAGGTCTCTGTGTCCTCGGTATATTCGGCAAAAGTGGCATGCAACCCGTCCAGCCTAAAGAATCTCTTATTAACACGTTGGCTGATAAACAAATATTCCCTATTTTCGCTGGTCCGGATGACAGCTGCGGGCACGGCGAGTGTCTCATCCAGGCGTACTACATCCAGGAGAGTCGCGTTCTGTACCTGGTGCTCACTTCGTCCTGCGACAACCGGCAACTTCTGCGCGCCTGCGAGTCTCTGAGCGCGGGGATCGCGCACTCCGACGCGCACGAGTTCTGGAAAGGTATGGATAAGCAACACTGTCTCCATTTGCTCTTTCTTTTCTCCTTGTGCCATGTGCTGCTGTTGGTACACCCCAGCTGCACCTTCGATGTCACCTATGACAGACTCTTCCGCGCCCTAGACGCGCTGCGGCAAAAGGTGCTGCCGCTCATCCGCGCTGCCATCAAGGACAGCCCGGTGTCCAAAGAATGGAAGGTGAATTGCCGCCCGTGCCCTCCGCGTCTGCTGTTTGTGTTCCAGATGAACGGGGCTCTGAGAAACCCTAGCTTCGGCGGTGTGAACGGTGCCGAGTCCGGTGCGGGAAACCCGGACAAGCCCAAGAAGCACTCTCCGCGGCGACGACTCCAGCACGCGCTGGAAGACCAGATCTATCGCATCTTCCGCAAGAGCAGGGTGCTCACCAACCAGAGCAGCAACTGTTTGTTTACGGTACCTGCCAACCAAGCGTTCGTTTACGTGCTGCCGGGGTCAGACGAGGATCCCGTGGGAGCGCTGCTGGCACAGCTGCGCTCCAACTGCGCCCTGCATGAGCAGGACTCCAACGTCAACGTCTCGGGGCCCCGGCGCTACCAGCAAATGCGGCGCTCGGTGCGGCAACCCTGCTTGTTTAGCATGGACGCCGGCAGCGGTGCGTCGGCGGGCGGCCAGCTGGTCGACTGTAGCCTGAAGGAGTTCCTCTGGCAGCACGTGGAGCTCGTGCTGACCAAGAAGGGCTTCGACGACAGCGTCGGCCGGAACCCGCAGCCGTCGCACTTCGAGCTGCCCACGTACTCGGTGTGGGCGCACGTGGCCGCCCGACTGCAGCAGGTGCTCGTGCGCAGCACAGAGGAGGAGACGGCCGAGCTGGCCGCCAAGGTGCAAGGCCAGCTAAAGGCGCTCGAGGGCTTCCTCGACGCCGACGCCAAGTTTTCAGAGAGCCGCTGCCAGAAGGCGCTGCCGCTGGCGCACAGCGCGTACCAGTCCGGCCTGCCGCACAACTACACCACCGCCGTGCACAAGAACCAGCTGACGCACGCGCTGCGTGTGTACGGCCAGCAGGCGCGCGGCGTGGCCTTCCAGCGCTATGCGCTGCAGCTGCAGGAGGACTGCTACAAGTTCTGGAGCAACGGCCACCAGCTGTGTGAGGAGCGCAGCCTCACCGACCAGCACTGCGTGCACAAGTTCCACCTGCTGCCACAGCCAGGTGAGTGCATGGCCTCATGTCGACATCGTTACTCTGTTATGATTGGACAGATACAAGCCACGCCCCCCCTCCCGACGACCTCTGACATGGAAAAATGCAACGGAACACTCATTTGAGTCGGAAATGTAAACTAGCAGTTTTGTTCTATCACACACTCGCACGCACACACGCTGCAATAACAAAGAATCTCTGTTTGCAACACACAAAGGAAGTGTGTGTTGGATGCCATTACTCTAAATAGGACATAGCTGTCTGCTGCTACAGTATAGTAATGTTTAAAATATCATATATAGGACCTTTAAGTCACCATGACTAGGGCGTCTGACCCCTGACCCCAGGAGCACTGTACGTTGTACATTCTCTGGCACTGATGAAGGCACACCCACTGTCATGGCCCAGTCCGATAGTCACCTTGGTGTGATTTCTCCTTCAGGCGAGAAGCCAGATATTGATCGGAACCCACCCATCCTCCATCACAACAGCAGGGGGCGCTCCACCAGCTCCTGCAACTGCGGCAGGAAGCAAGCCCCTCGAGAAGATCCTTTCGACGTCCGAGCTGCCAACTATGACTTCTACCAGGTATGTGAACTCTACGCTGTCTACATTGTCTGACGATAAAGAAGCCTCTTGTCTTGACGTGCCAGATGAATTGACACACGTCCATCTGTGGAGCCGTCCATCGAAACTGTATGTAAAAGGCAGGCACTTTAAAAAAAAAAAACTTGGCAGTTGATTGGATGAACCATTTAGGTGTTTTCGCTGTCGGCAAGCCTAAACCACGCCTCACACCTAAACCACGCCTCACACCTAAACCAAGCCTCACACCTAAACCACGCCTCAGTCACACCTAAACCACGCCTCAGTCACACCTAAACCATGCCACACACCTAAACCACGCCTCAGTCACACCTAAACCACGCCTCAGTCACACCTAAACCATGCCACACACCTAAACCATGCCTCAGTCACACCTAAACCATGCCACACACCTAAACCACGCCTCAGTTGATTGGAAAGCTCAGTTGCTACTCAGACACATTCTACATGATTTCTAGACTTTCGACTGATTCTCACGGCAATGTTAAACCCAGAGGCTTCTAGGGGCAAGGGCCAATATTTTTGATATTTCTGTTGTTCCGGTGTAGCCAGTGGATGTCCTCCATGACCTCCTCTGTGCTCTGGTGATTTTGAGCCTGAGATAATTGAGTTTGAGTTGAGTTTGGCATCGACACATGAATGAACTAATGAAAAGCATGCTAGATTCAACAGAATCCTGTTCAAGACCACTTACTTACATCTTTAACTGTTAGTGCCAGAGAGTAGAAACACACTTTATCTGATTTTTTGGCACTATTAATGTAATATGATGTGTGTGTGTGTGTGCGTGCACTCACTGCCCCAGGCGCTGGAGGAGAAGTGTTGTGCCAAGCTGGAGAGCATCCAGTTCCCCGTGTTCCAGCCCAGCACGCCTGACCCCGCCCCTCGCCCCCCTTCCCCCCCCACCACACCCGGAGAAGAGGAGGGGCAGGGTGGGGGGGACGGCATGCTGCTCAAGGAGCCCGCCAGCACCACCACCGTCACCACGGAAACAACACCAACAGCAGCAGCAACCCCCGCCACAGGCTCCACCCCCATCACCACTACCGCCGCGCTGCCCGGCCACACCCCCGGCGAGGGCACCGGCACCGGGCTGAGCCTGGCGCTGAGCTTAGGCCAGTCCACCGGCAGCCTGGGGCCGTACGCCGCGGACACAGGAGGAGGAGGCGGAGGAGGAGGTGCTGACGGCAACAGCGGCCCTGCGCAGCAGAAGAGGCCCAGCCTGGCGGAGCGGCAGCCATCCACAGTGGAGTACCTGCCTGGGATGCTGCACTCGGGCAGCCCCAAGGGCCTGCTGCCCACCTTCAGCAGCTGGTCCCTGGTAAAGCTGGGCCCGGCCAAGGCCTACAGCCCCCACGCCGGCCTGGAGCAGCCGGGCTTCTTGCCGGGCTGCTCCTTCCTGCTGCCGTGGGACCTGTTGGTGCGCTCCTCGCTCCCCGCGTCCTCCTCGGCAC
>JAODOY010000006.1:3214294-3230456 GCA_025399855.1 Forbesichthys papilliferus | reverse complement strand
TCGCCAGAGCGTCCTATGAGGTGTCGGAGAGTGAGGATTAACACCGCACAGCTACCTGCTGGCCACCGTTACACTTGCACCTCATTTTCTGAACATATATGGCCGTGCACAAGCACACACAACATATACATTTCTAGTGGTTCTGGTTTTACAACAATTGTAAGGATTCACATTTACTTTATGTTTATGAATATTATATGTTCATCATTTTGCAATTGTAATTTTAAGCAAACTGTATCCTTAAGATTTGTGTTTAAAAATGTTATATATTACATTGAAATTACTATATGAAATAGTCTTTGACATATATATATGAAATGACCATATGATGTGACATTGAAGTGACTTTACTTACATTTTTATATATTTATATATTGCTTATCATGGATACATAGACACACACCGATAAAAAAAGCTATTAATCTGCCGTTTATGACCCAGTTTAAGCATTCTGAAGGGGATTTGTTAGTTTTGGGTTGGATGGGGGTTCAATTCACTATATGCATCTATCCAATGGTTAAAGAAACCATCACAGACATCTCACCTTCTACTGTTACGGATGACACTTCTTCTATTTCACTGACGAGATGGCTAAGGCTAGATCTGGTATCAGAGAGCAAGACAGTGACGTTGCTCTCAACCAGTAGTGATGTGGCAGTCCTGTAAGGACCCACAGGCCATGTGCCGATGTAGCGAACGGTTACATCGGAGGTGTTCAGCGCCCCAGTCACCTGTGTGAGTAACAGACGTGATGTCAACAAGATGTTAATGTTAAGAAGTTGCTAATGACAGCGGTTCTCCTAATTAATTGCTTTGGCAGTGGTACCATAGCGTGCAGCAATCTGGTATGATTTAGATGCCTTTCCTCCAGGGATATTAGCTGCAGGTAATCTGTCTTCACGGTCATTGTGACATTGAAGCGCCAGCCTCCATTTGACAAATGGGTTGAGTCTGAAATTGTTTAAGTAAAAATCTATAGTCATTAAAGCAGAACTGGATATCCTGGCATTCTGGTGGTCATGGGTTGCAACAACAGTGTTACTGAACACTCATTGTCAATGGCATAATTTTGTGTTATTGTAATGGGAATATGATTATTATTTTCATATAAACAAAAGCCCCCCACATGCTCCTTAATACGTAATACTAAGTAAGTGTATCCTACTTATTTAAGATAAATGTATTTTTATTTTTATTATATTTATTGTAAAAAATAAATTTCTTGAAACAGTGGCACCTTACACATCCCGTGCGACAATACTACTATTGTATTCTGTATCGTGCAGATAATTCCATCAGTAACTCCATCTCTTGGTTCCACCCAAACATCCTCCTATGCAGTTTAAATTGAAATTTTGAGGGTAATGTATACTTACTTGTGGGTTCAGCACATGTGCCCAGTGTACGACAGCATTTTTGCCACCGCGGGCAGTCCCAGTCCCAGTGACATCGTGCAGAGTCAGAAGGTAATTCTCCTGTAGCGGGGCAGGACCCTGCCTTGGTGGCGAACTCACTGCTTCTGCTCAAAGCTTCATTTAAAAGTTAGAACTCGTTACACTGCAAAAACTACATTTAACTTAGTGTGATCATCTTGTTTTTAAATTTAAAATGTAGTTGTACTGGCTTCTAATATAAATGGCTTATCTAGTGACTTCAATTAAGTAAACCTGCACTTAATTTAAGAAATCTTATTAAGCGAATTTCACTTACTGCACTGGCAGCCAAATATGCTTGTTTTAAGCATAAGCAAGCTTCTAACTAATATGTTTGCGCTTATATTTGATAGGGAATTTTTTCCAGTGTACAGGCTTGTCACCTCAAATCTATCTCTAATCTATCTCGCAGAGCCAGCCTTCACTTACGGAAAGTCTGGGACACATCGCTGGCTGACTGTGTCAGTACCCGACTACTTGACACACAAGGTATTTTGATTGACATGCTTGACGACCAACTACTAACTCAATGACCAAGTCGGTAGTTAAATTTGCAATGAGAAAAAACGAAACAACAGAGTCTGGCTGTTTTACATGTATTGTAAATCTGTAAAAGTAGTAGGCTACGATTACTGATTAAAATAGATTGAACATTTTAAACAAGCAAATAAAGCACTACGCTATCGCTTCACTGGAAATTACGGAGACATACTTGTGAGTGACAATGCGAACAGCCAATGGATATCGACAGTATTACTTCCTGAAAGTCGGAGAGAAAGTGTCGAGCTTACGAGGGTATATGCATCAGACGTTCAGCACAGAGTTGCTTATGTGACGTAGTGCTAATGAACGGAAGAGGCTGAGACTACCTCGAATGTGTCTGCTTTCAGACTTTTTTTTTTAATGATGGATTGAATGTGTGTAATACCTGACTGCAATCAATTTCCCCCTGTTGGGATAATACACTTGACTTGATTTGATCATCTTCATACTGTGTGTAATGTGATGTTTAATAAAATGTACTCCAAATGTTGAAAAATCTGTGCTTTTATTGTGCACAATGTATATTGTGGATATGCATGATAAGTAAACGGCCGACAACTTACGCAGAGCACAGTATCTGCCGACTTGCACAAAACCATCACAGCACCTGGTAACCTCCTCGGTGACCGTCATGTACTCGGTGTGGTGGACCATCTTATACAGTCTGACATCACAGGTCTTCCAGGGCAGCCATCCTCCACATGGTCTCTTCTCGGTGTACGCCACTGGATATGTCACCATGGAGATCACTTGCCTCGTCTCGTGACCAGCACAGAGGTGGTAGCCCGATAAAGACAGGTCATATTCTAGAACAACATAAAATAACAACATAATATTACCATCAGGGGATGAGGCATCCAGTTTATCTAAAGTTATTTAATAACAGCCCATTGGTCTTTCGTTTTCAGTTTGCTGCATGTAGCCTACCATGTCTAAGACGTTAAACATTTACTTGTTTTGACATTTTACTGCATGTAACATCTGAAGACATTCAATATCGGTAAAAAAAAAGTATTTGGATGTCTTCAGGGTAAATGTGGTAACATTTACCCTGAAGACATCATACGTAGACATCATACGTGTCCAAATTGCAAAACAAAAGTCCCATCCGTGATGCATCCAGATGAATCCTACCTTCAAACAGGGCGTTGAGCCTCCCGCAGAAAGCCAGGAGTGCCACAGGCAGCCAGGAGGAGCGCAGCCAATACATTTTACATACAGATTGATTCCTCCACCAGGTATTCGCTGACCATGTTGTACATAGATGCTCTTTTCTGAAGTCAAGCAGCTCTGCGTGTGCACATCCACCAGATGAATCCTCTGTTCCATTTTCATCCTTCCCCTGTGGCTGCAATATTAAACCCTGGTGGACGTTGCTGTCATGGCAGTATATGAGCATTTGGTGTGTGAGTGGGTGTGGGCAGCTACAGGTGTCAATTAAATTCTTTACTAAACTGACTATAGCCTATAAGGACTTTGACTACACAACTCAGGGAAAACCAGAAATGCTCCCATGCTGGGATTTTAGTTTACACTCCAAGTTGGCCTTCCTGTAAGCATCCTTGAACAAGATTCCTAGCCTACTTGTTACTTGTTACTGTACTCACCATAGATAAGTGGCCTAAATGACCTAAGTTATCCATATACAGGACTATTGTGCTAACAGCTTAATTTCAGTGCAAGAATATTCAAACATATAACATTTCTGAAGTCATATAAACAAGTATAAACATGTTTGTGGCTGCAGAGGGGAAAGATGTGTTCTAACAATAATCAGAGCTATACTGTCTCCAGTGACTTGCTTTCAACACAGGTAACCATGGCAGTGCCTGATATGCCCTCAGCACACTTGGAGGACGTGGCACACACATCAGCTGGGATGATACCATTGCCGTAACAACATAAAGCTCATTAAAGCAACAGCCATGTTATGATAGCTGCACCCATATGTTTTGTCATATTTATAAGAATATTCAGTTTCCTAAAATGCACTGACATAATTTAAATATGTTGTATGTAAAAGTTAGTTGAGATTGGGTTTCTTCACCTGCCTTTACAAGTCACCTCATTTGATTCCAATGTGGTGTAATAATAAGTCTGATTAAACTTGCTTCAGTGGTGTACTTTAATGGCTGTGCATAATCTGAATCCCCGGAGCATGATGTGAGTTGTTTGGCTACAGTATATTGGCTGCACAACTCAGCTTTGCTCAAGAACATTGCAATCAGCGTTATCCTACCATGCAGCAACATCATCAAAGAAGCTACATCATAGTACATGATCATAATTATGACTTGAAAATGTTAAGTTTTTAAGTACATTGTGTATTTATCATAGTGCTACACCTCATTTGGTTAGGGGTATGGTTATGGTTACTCTTTCAGTTGCCAGGAAGCAAAAAGCTGCCATTGAAACACTGCAAAACAATAATTACATATCCCTTAATTTGGTAAATTAATTTATTTAAATCAAGCCCAATTTCTTTATTATGTTTTAGAAAACCCATTGTTGCATACCAAAAAATGAATCATTGTATCTTTACCTCCATAACTGTTATTTACCTGTTTAATAAACAGGTTGAAAATGTAAAAACAAAACAACAATGTATTAACTCAATTTAGTAAAATGTCTAATATTTGAGATAAAGGTACTTAATACCTGAAAATATTGTCCTAATATGTGGGTAATCAGAAATGATTAGCTGTTATGATACTCCAAAACGAAACTCTAAAGTTACAAATATGTAGCCTACTGTATCTTTAAATTAGTCACCATATAGTCCTGTACCCTGCCCATACACATAGAGCAGCCTATCAGAACGCAATACACGTGACGAGCGTTCCTTGCGATGACCTCATCCCTGGAGTGGGATGACGTCAAATTCAAGATGGATGGAATCACGACCAACGTACATTCAACAGAATTCTGAATAAACTATCGCCTTTGTGCTCCGTGGGAACGGCTTTAGTTCAAGACGGTAAGTTTAAGTAACGAAAACTTATTTGAACGAGATAATCAAGTGGCAGTAGGTAGTTGTGAGAGTGTAGTTGGGAAACGCGTTTCCCCCCTGACGTAACTCAAAGAGAGGCTCTGCTGTTCCTAACCTCACCAGCTAACTGCCCTGCGTCTGCTGTATAGGCTACAGCCTGCGGCTGCGCTGACAGGCCGGAGTAGGCACGGGCTAATTCACTGTGTTTCGCTGTTTTGATTCGGGGATTGGCGTGGATCTACTGATAAACGCACCGCTGACATAACTTTTCGTGTCCACAGTTGACTTGGTGTCTCGTGTCCGTTGTTGTAAACTACGCTATTTGTTTTAGAGAAAACATGTTTTATAGCGCCATTTCTCTTCAAGTTATTTGTCATGGAGAATTCGGACACGTTTCAGTCGTGATCTGTGACGTGATCTCACTATTTCTGTGTTCCGTTTTCTTGACGGGTGGGAGGTTATTGCGGAAGAAACATTCGCGCGTTCCTTAATATTTTCAAATTAAATGAACGTTCCCCTCCTATCGCTCCGCCGTCTATTACCGGCCCCATATAAACGTGATGTAACGCATCATATAGAATCGTCCTGTGCCTGCTCGTTGGGTAGATACACTTTCCACCGAAGGCTATAGATAGACTGGACATTTTCGTTTAATACCGTAGGCCTACATGATAAACGTAGACATGCTTTGCACAAGATGATGAGTAGTAGGCTATCGTGCATTAACCCAGGCAGGAATTAGTTATATGGAAATAATGCATGAGCCTAAATTATGTATAACGTCCAATATTTTTTTGAATAACAGTACACATCTCACATAGTTTACAGGTTCTACAATGACATTAACTCGTTATAGGCTGTCATTAGCAGTGTTGGGCAGTAATTACAGTAGTTGATAATAAAGTTGCACTAGATAGTTGTGAGAGTGTAGTACTAGTAACTAGTTACTAGTAGATAGTAACTGTAATATTCTTAATTTGACCAGTACCTAGTAGTGTAACTAATTACTTTTCCCAAAAAGTAATATTACTAATCCAAGTAATGCTGCATTAATGTGTTACAAGAACGAGATTTCTGTTCCTAGCAAACAGGGTAGGGTAATTGAACCAACCTGTCAATCATCTGGTTTGAGAGGCTGCAATGTTTTCACTTTGGCTGGTTGTTGACTCCCAAGGTTCATTATTGTTCTAATAAAGAGGATTCAATTCTAAAATGAGCTGACTACATGGGTTGTCGTTTTTCGGAAAGGGGAAAGGCAGGGTAGTGATTGTTAAAGTAATGTAGTAATGGAACAAGTAATGTAACAAATTACTGGTAATACCCAGGCCAGTAATAAGTAAAGTAATATTATAACTTTTTGAAGGAGTAATAAGTAAATAGGAACTTATTACAATTCATGAGTAACAACACACAGACTGGAACGGGATATATTTTCTTACTGTAAGATACACTTACTGGCCGGTCAGTAATTTTAACGTATTATACAAAAAAACATAATGGCAAAACAAACAGGCTTCCACCAACTTTTCCAGTTTTCAGGGTTTGCCTGGTTGTGAATTATCAAGTTGGCACTTTCCCTCTTTTAATGTTGTCGTTTAGTGAAACTCTTCTGATTACTAGGATATGCTTCTTCTTACTATACATGTTAATTCAATACAATATTGGTTCTCAGTTATGCAGTTTGAATTAATATATAAAGCTTGCATGCACTAGGAAATAAATTGACTTTAGCAAACACTACATTTCTCATGTGAATGTAAATGATAGATATAAACACACGTAAAAGACATTATACTATAATTATACTATAGAAAATGTATAATTACGCATATTACCCATGCCTCATAACTTATTACGCATGTCAAACATATTTTTCTGCTCACTGGCAATACAATCTAATGATCTTTTCTTACATTTCAGCAATGATGGAGAGCCTAGTGCATTACAGTAACCCTTCAAATGCTCCATCGCTGTTAGCCGCTCTCAATGAGCAGCGACTTAGTGGCCAGATGTGTGACACAGTTTTGGTCGTGGGTGAGCAGAAATATCAGGCTCACAAGAGTGTTCTGGCTGCCAGCAGTGAGTATTTCCAGTCCCTCTTTGCACCCGAGGACAGAGAAGACCAGAAAATGGTACAATTGGACTTTTGTGAGCCTGATGCCTTTGAGATAGTCCTAAATTACATTTATTCCTCATCACTTTTTGTGGACAAAGGCAGCCTGGCAGCAATCCAAGAGCTAGGATACAGCCTAGGAATCCCCTTCCTGACTAACATTGTGTCAACAAGGCCTCATGTATCCTACTGTGTCTCCCGAAAGAGGCTGTCGTTTTCAGAGGAGGACGAGAACGATGGACAGACAAGGAGCGTCATTGTGTGTCAGGTCCAAAGTAACCCCGGGCACTCCAATTATGAAAACAAAACCCCCAAGAGAGTTTCATTGCCGCAGTCTACCAGAGGTGCCGCTCTAGCTGAGAGCCAGCCCCGTTCACAGGCACAAAACTTCAACGATTTAATCCGGAACTCGGAATTTAAAAAATCTGCGGACATACGTGACCATTCAGAAAAAAAGTCTACCTATCCATACAGTTCTATATTAAAAGGGAATTCATCACACACTTCATCAGTAAGACCACAGCTCACCACATCGGTGTCTTTTAGTGATGCTGAGACACAACACAGCAGGTTACAACCTGGCAACAATTCGGGCACCAAAGAAGAAGAAGATGAGGAAGACTCTCTGTTTCACCGCACCAAAGGACCCCTTCAGGGTAAAAAAGGCGAACCAGTTCAGACTGTTGACCGTAGTGGGCCGCTTATCAAAAGCCTGCTTCGAAGGTCATTGTCTATGGACAGTCCTGTTCCAGTTTTCTCTCCCACACTGGAGCTCAAGGACCAACATCAGTCAGTTGTGAGGATGGCATCAAAGGCGTCAGGGCCAGAATCCTCAGAGCACAACGGTGATTCAAAAAGATCATCTTCACTGGTTCTCAGATCAAAGCACCTCAGCTGGAATAATGAAGTCGACGCTCAGGTAGATAGAGATGTTTGTGTGAAAGCCGAGCCCAGCAGTCCTCTGGCCGACCCTATGGAGATTGTTCGAATCACAGTTGGAGAAACATTGCCGGTTTATCTCAAAGACTTTCAAAGTAATTATGACCAAGGCTCTATGCCAAACGTCAATCTCTTTGGAAAGAGAAAGGTCAGGGCTGACAACAGAAGATACCCATTCAAAAAGTCCAGAGCGTTGAATGAACACTTCCTCCCACTTGATGAAACTGTTTCAGAAACAGAGACTCTAAAGACAAGTGTGGAAAATCATGACAATGACAAGGAGCCAGATGGGAGCAAACTATTTAAATGCTGGAACTGTTTGAAGGTGTTCAGATCAAATGCTGGGCTACATCGTCATGTGAACATGTATCACAACCCAGAGAAGCCGTACGCCTGCGACATCTGCCAAAAACGCTTTCATACCAACTTCAAGGTGTGGACTCACTGTCAAACTCAGCATGGGGTTGTACAAAATCCTGCTTCGTCTTCCAGCTCACCTATGCTGGACGAGAAGTTTCAAAAGAAATTAATTGACATTGTGAGAGAGAGGGAAATAAAGAAAGCCTTGCTTTGGAAGCTCAAGCGAAATAAGCAAAGCTTGCAGTCATCTACTAAAAAAAGGCCAAGGTACAATTTTATTTGCCCTTACTGTGGAAAAGTTTTTTTATTCCAGTCTCAATATAAGCAGCATTTGAGAACGCACCCTGCTGAAAATGTTGATGAGGACATGGCAAAAGAGAGCGCCCTCTTTAGTAGACAAAGCGAGATGCCTGATCATAAGAACACAGAGGAAGGTGTTTACTCATGCAGACTTTGCAATGTGAAGCTGTCATCTCTTTTTGAGCAGGGTGATCATGAGAGGGGATGTCGTCACGCGACCGTGTGCCCGTACTGTGGACTCCGATTCTCAAACTCGACAGTTAAGAAAGACCACGAGGCACACTGCAAGTACAAGAAACTGACATGCCTTGAGTGCATGCGGACCTTCAAGTCCTCGTTTAGCATATGGCGCCACCAGGTGGAAGTCCACAACCATAACATGATGACTGTTAAAGACCAGATTAACCTTAAATTGCAAGAAAACAATGGAGAGGACACGGACATTCTCAGACAGGAGCATTGCGACCGTGACCATGTAGCCACTGGCAGTGCTGCAGAGACGGCCGCCTATAGTAACTCCCTGGGACCGCCTACGTACGACTCAGAAGACTCCTCGTCCTATGTGCCTGAGGACCTAAGCATGGGCAGGCTGGTCATGAAGGAAGAGCCGATGGAGGAGGCTGTAAGCGACATGGAAAGCGCAGAGTTGGCTAAGATTGGGTCCGAGGAGCCAGGCGTTTGGCCATGCGAGAAATGTGGCAACCTCTTCAGTTGTCACAAAGACTTGGAGCGGCACCAGGAGCTGCTGTGCCACATCAAGCCTTTCATCTGTCACATCTGCAACAAAGCCTTCAGAACCAACTTCCGCCTCTGGAGCCATTACCAGTCCCACATGGCGACGGCTGACGGCGACAGCGGCAAGGAGGTCGACAGGCGGCCGTCGTCCTCTCCGTCTCCCTCGCCACCTCTGACAGCGCAAACGATGACGACCGGCCGCCCTGCCCCACTGGTGCACCTGTCCAAACCAGCCCAGGCAATGCCGCCGGTGCCGTTGCTGACAGCAGTTGAGGCCGAAGACCCGGGAAGCCCAGAGCCCAGCGGCTCGTCGGAGAGTAGCACCAAAAGGCCTGAGGTAGAACGGCAACGCAGCATCCATAGCCCACTGTCCAGGTCAAACAGTATGGATAATCCTGCTGGTCCTCAGGAGTCAGACACACTGTTTTACCATGCGCCCACTCTCTCCGCTCTGACATTTAAGCGGCAGTACATGTGCAAACTCTGCCACCGAACTTTCAAGACTGCCTTCAGTCTGTGGAGCCATGAGCATAGTCATAGTCACTCTTAGGCAACACATGAAGATATATTAGTACATTTGCCCTGATTGGTCCAATATATAATATTGGCAAACCACACCGAAGCCCAAAAGATGAAAGACTTTGAATGTATAGCCTATTTGCTTGCCTACATGTAATGTATTCAAGTGGCTGTGTTCAGTTTGAACATTTAATGTTTGCAATTTATATCATAGTTTGCAAGTTTCTTTGATGAGGTGATTAGAAAGTGGCTTGTTATTCTTTAAAAAGCTCTAGTTATGTACTACAGTATATTTTAGACTTCCTTTAATTTTTCTCGCCTATTTTAACTGTTTTTCTTGAGTGCTTAACTTCACAGGCTGCAGTAAAATACAAGTTCAGTTTTAGTGCTGTGCTTTTGTATATCTGTTTGGGTTTCTTGATATCTGGCATATTGGTGGCCTCGACAACTACCTATTTAATCAATGTGCACTTTGTTCAACTACATTTCTATACAAATGTTTAAATCCAAATTGTATAAATTATCTTTTGTTAAATATAGCTAATGGCTATAAGGCTACAGAACTACACAATTAAATAAATTATAATTTGTATTTAATTTTTTCAGACTTAACATCTCATTTTTGTGTTTAATTGGTTGTTTTCAAAGTTTTGTTTTACATTCTATTATAAACATGTTGAATTGAGACAAGTGTGGAAGATGGGAAAATTCAAAAAAATTTTAACCAAAGAGATTTATTAATAATGGGATGGTTGAAATTAATGAAAACATTTTTTACTAACATATTTTATGTATGTACTTTTGAATCACTAGGAGGGAGTGTTTGTCCAGTTACATAATAGTTGATCAAATCAAAAAAACTAAAACAAACACACACAAAAAATGTATACTTTTTCAAACCTTTAGAAAGACATGATCAAACAGAAAACATAGTATAGCAATATAATACAATATGTTGTTGCCAAAATGTTTGACACTTAATGTCAAACCTAGAACTCAATAATTTTCCCCCTAACTAATGGACAGAAAATCTCTACTGTTCTTGGTTACAATTGAACATCCCATCACACGGAATCATACAAAATGGGGCAATGTATTCACTAATTATGGCTATTAATAAACCTAATGGGAGGTTTTATAAATAACATGGCATTGTGTTTGCATGCACATTAGGCTACATACATATTACAATGCATTTGCATTTGGTAATTAATGATGCTTTACAATTCTTTCATGGCCTTATGCAACTTTAACATATTTGATATTATCTACCTAAAAGCACATAATAAATAATTTAAGATTACTTATTATTCACTCAGGCATTTGCATTTAGGAAGGTGGGGAAATCTGATTATAAGCAAAACTATTCATTCTTTATGGAGTTATATTTCTTGCATTTGTTGTAACTAAATTGTGGTAATTATCATTAAAGATTTTATTTTTGCTTGTATTTCTGATTGTAACTCCTGCTGTGGCTTAATGACTAATGAGCATATTTTGTCTATAAAAGTGGACTTGTTACATTACAACATAAATGAAAGGAGCAGCAGGTTGATGTTAAAATGTTTTTTAAAGAAATGTAGTTAGTGAAGAAAATATAAACAAATATTAGAACATTAAATGATAACTTATTATAAGTGTTTGTATTATCAATTTTGTACAACTTTGTACTTATTTTGTTAGTATAAGATACAATCTTTTAGTATTACTGTGCTATCACTGCAATAATGATTATTAGTATTCTGTTGTTAATTTTTGAGACTGGCAGCAGTTTGTTTTTTATATATATATTTTGGTGCTTTGTTTATGTAATAAACAGTAAAGTATATAATGAAGTGGATTGATTATGTTCATATTGTTAAGTCAGTTCAAATTGATGGATTACCAACAAACATCAATTGTTTTTGTTTAAAAGTATAGATTCAACGTAAGCCCATATATACTACATAAGCCATAAAATAATACATCATCATACAGCTTGTCATCACATTTTATCAGGTTCATTTTATCAACCTGATTAATTTAAATACAACTGACTTACACATGAATATGTTGTACATAAAATACATTCCACACCATGAGTCAATGGGATGTTTTTCTGCAGTGACATTTTCTTTTGACTGGAAAGAATAGTGAACTTTGGCAAGACTTGAAATCCTGTTCACTTCATGTCAGGTCACTGAATCAAAAATGTGCATAGAGGAAATGTTTCCCATTAGTGAGGATATCCTTTTACTTGTGAAGTAATATATGTAAGCAGGAGGACTTACATTGCCTATTGCAAGTTCTACAAAATCCTCAGTGCAAAACTGCTGTTGATAGCCGGAAGAAACAAAAAACATCAGGCAGTCAATTGTACAGAGATAAACATTTATTTATTTAAATATGTATTCTACACAGATTTGAATATAACACGTGTCAAGAATAAAGGAACGTTGTAATTTTCAATAACGTGAAGCCACATCGGCCAAATGATCTTGATAGAGAAATGCAGACGTGCAGTGTTGTTTGTGTAGTTGTTTATACAACAGCAGCCTGCGGATTAATGTGCCAGACTCCTTTTCAACCAAAAACAGATGTCAAAGACCAACACAGAATTAGATTTAAATAGAGACACCATACATGTTATCCTGGTGCATTGCTACAGAGCCAATGTATCTTTAATCAGCCTCCGCATGGTTGTGCTAACAGAGGTTCCAAGTGTGTCTGTGATCTGGTACGTGATTTTGTAAAGGTAGGGCTGGACGTCTTTCAAGCTGGTGTCAAACACATTGTCCACCTCTGATTGGGTGGGCATCTTTGGCAGGTACTCGTGGCGATTTATGACTTCAACAACGTTGATCACCTTCTCACCGAGCCTCTCACCCACTTTCTCTCTACAGATTTGGCGCTCTTGCTCATTCACAAGGCTGACAACATTGACCTTAATGCTCCATACCTCCCAGGGAATGCACTCGTCAGAAAAGGGCCAGCGAGACTTTTTCTTCTGGTAGAACTCCAGAGAGATCTGCCCCATGCCATCATTGCCGGAGTTGTTCAAGGCATCCTGTTATAAAACTCGTTAATAATCATGTCACACAGACCCATAGGACCTTATATTAATATTAAGTACATTTCCAAAGCAATTAAAATACCTTAAATTCTGCCACAGCCTTCCTGATCACCCTGTCAAGCTCATCCGATGACACCCTTACAAAGGTGAAATCAATGAAGTCACAGTCTGTGTCTTGTGTGCCAACGGTGCCAATGGAATAGGTGCCCTCTTTCTTGTAGTGAAATTTCCCAGTGCTGCGATGCAAAATGATTGTGTGGAGTATGGCCAACATGGCTTCCTCAACCTGTCTTGTCTCCACCGTTAACTCAAGAACCTCAGAGCGACAGTTCATGATGATCTCCTATTAATTTCCATTTACTAAGTAGAACGTGTTATACAGTAAGTGCGTAGATGGCTACACGATTTGACGCGTAGTTTAAAACACGGTTTGTTTACCTTTACAGTTTGACGTCTCGATCGTACTATGACATTTTAGTAAACGTGGAACTAAAGATAACACTGTAATTCTGGAATATATATATGCAACTAAACACCAAAAGCAGTTGTATTACTACACATAATGTCTAACAACTCAACAACCTAACACTGCTACGAGCAAGCAGCCATGTTAGCAAAACAAATTAATAAAATCTACGGTATGCGACATGTTCCAAAAACCTCGCGAACTTCTGTGGTTAAAATTTGCACCATACATTCCATTACATCATAAATTACATAAACGTCGACCAAATATCGTCACGCGACTAATAAAATTATATAAACAACTAAACATATACAAATGTGTCCCTGGTCGTGCCAGCACAACTTGTGTACTGAACAAACGCTTGAGGTGTTCGCAATGCATTGTGGGAATTACAGTTTGTGCCACATAGGTCTGTTCTGTTCAGAGGTTCAGATAATTTAACCAACGAAGCCGCAGCAAAGCGGTTACAAGCTTACCATTCGCAACTTCAAATAGGTTTTCCTTGCGCTTTTGTTTTTACTTGGACATTTTCAGTTTGGGGAATTACGCCGGACAGTGAGGAAATAATTTTGAGAAACTTTATTATGTCGTTCTGCAGCTCTACAATACGCGAATATTAGCTTACCGTACCGTGCTAAGCTAACACAGCTATATTCGAGTCATATATGAACAGAAGTACAACAATCTGTTAGCTTGCAGTTTTACTTTGTGCACCAAAATTGTACATATTTGCATAAATAATTATATTTTTTACAAGGTATTTAGTCTCTCATATCGGTGGGCATGGCGTGGTACGTTTATATACCTTATAGCAGTTTTTATAAAGTACTGCAAAATGAACTACAATGAACATAACTTTTTGGAGAGCTTCGATTGCTGGCACCATAGTCACGAAATCAGAGGACAAGATGGTTGGGGATTGCTATCGCGGAGTATGTCGCTGACTGGCCACATAAAAGTGATGATGCCAGACAATTAAAATACCGGTAAATGCGGGATACGGTGTTTGATTTTGAACGTCGTCGCTATATACTAAGGATGTCTGATTTAGAAAGTTCCAATTCGATTTATGGTTTGGAAGATCCGCAGTGGCTATGCATGGTCACGTTGTTTTTCGCGTCCCTGGTTACTTTGCTACTGTACTTGGTACAGTATTTTCAACAAGGCAGAGCAGGGTCTCTAAAGAGACCCTCTCAGATCATTGCGGCTAAGGAGGAAGCAGACGCTTTCATGGGATGGGCGCTGTCACTGAAAAGCTGGAAAAGCCATTGGAGGGGAGCTTGGTGCAGTGCTTTGAATGAAGAATCAAGCAAGTCTGGTGTAAGTCTTAAGCCACATAGTTGGGTCTCCTCATTGTCTATAAACGAAACACAATCGTAATGCATATATTTCCTGAGTATCTGCACGTTCCTTATTATTTCAATAGAGGAAATTATTACATCTTTTATAAATAATATATGACTATGAAATATATTATGCTGAGGCTCAGTAGAGCCTCATCTAGTGGGCTAAGTTAATCAATAGCATATAGTTGTATACATATTACATATGTATGGATGTATGCATTTATTAATGAATGGGCCTATATGGGGAGAAGAGCAGGTTAAATGGGTGTTGTTTGTTTTTATGTGAAATGTGGGCCTGTCCAACCCTTTGAGACTAGTGTGATTAAGGGCTATATAAAATGTATTTGAATATGATATCTTAACATCACAATTCACACAATGCTGTTGAATATAACTTATATTTATATACTTAATATTACTAGGTTACTATAATGCCATGTCAGGATTTTGAATTTTGCCACCTTTTATAATAATGCTTCATTCGGTTCACTGATGGTTGGTATATTTGTTTATGTTTAACAGGCTTTGTCACATTTGTTGGCACCAATTCCTCATGCACACACGTTTCATATTAGATACTACTGCTGTATGCGTATGACTGTTTATTCACAGGGTGCTGTGCTGCTGACATTTGAAGAGGATGGGCTTTTGTCCTCAGAGCTGGTGGTCAGCCAAGTGTGCAGTTTCCACAAGGATGCGGGTCACAAGGTATATAATAGCAGCAGCAGATGGTTGTTCACATTATCTCCTTCACATAAAGGAGTGTTATCAAAAACAAACATATTCATTAATTAAATACAAAAGAATGAAAATGTCCATTAAGACAATTGTTTTTTTTATATCATGAAAACTATGTATAGCTAGCTACACAACAATACATAAGTTATAGTTATAGACCTTCACATCTCAGGGAAAGCCAGAGGTTTTCACATTTTGAGAGTTTTGAATTGTAGAAAACAACCATGTTGGGGCCTAGGCTGTATTATAAGAACCTTGAGCTTCCTACAGTTTAATAATAATGCAAGAAGCATTATTAAGTAGTGGAATATACTCAAAAATATATGTCATGCATGCCTAAAAAACAATGCACCTCTGGATATTTCTTCTTCCCAAAAGGCTGCCCGCTGTAAGGTGGATGGGAAAAACATCCAGTTCTCCCTCAAAGTTGCACCGCCTGTCAATTCCACAGCAGAATCCCACAGATATACAGTCAGAATTGCAGCAGTGGAGATGCAGGTAAACTAATCATCACAGGTCTAATGGTGGAGTCAGGCTCAGAGCTGGGGTGCTGTTACACTTTAAAGGTGGAGTCAGGCTCAGAGCTGGGGTGCAGTTACACTTTAAAGGTGGAGTCAGGCTCAGAGCTG
>JAODOY010000006.1:3177996-3214194 GCA_025399855.1 Forbesichthys papilliferus | reverse complement strand
TTGCTGTCCCCTCAAAATAACAGAACACACAGCCATTAATGTCTAAACCGCTGGCAACAAAAGTGAGTACACCCCTATGTGAAAATGTCCATATTATCGCTTTAAACTATAAAAGGCTGTAGCATTTGGCTGTTGTAGTCATATAACTTTATTTGTTACTCGCTTGAATTCTGTGATATATAGGTCAAGATCTACTGTCCTAAAACATACTACTGTATTAATATATAATATAATGTTCATGTGTGCGGGGTGGACAAAGAGGCAGTGTATCGCATAGCAAACCCTCCACCCCTTCACGCCAGCTACCATCGCAGGTTTATTTCAGATCTGTGGGAAACACTGAAACTTCATGAATGAAAACACTGTTTCAAAACACTTGGTTCATTCATATTGAATCATTTGTTCATCATTGGTTAAGCCTACAAAACAATGTAAATGTTTACCTTTTTGTTAAATTGCTTTGTAAAAGTAGATAATGAGCTACATGCTTAACCACATGAATAAATAAATCAAGTGAATAACTACATTTTACATTAAGGTTATGGCCATAAATTCCTGTATTTTACAGCTGGAGAATACAGTTTCACAAACAGTACTGCAAATATGCTATAAATATAAACATGCAGTTAGTGGATGCAAACAATGGGTCACCAAACTGGTGAATGTGAAATGCAGTGTGTTGTGCTTCGTGGAATAACATGCGTTGTTATGACCTCCTGTTTTGCTCAGCAGGGCTTTTATTACACAGGGTGAGACGTGTGACACATCAGTGTTGTGTAAGCCAGCTGGTTAACTCCCTAGGCAAACACGCACAGACTCTGCTGGTTGGTCAGCCTGAGTCACTTGCTTCCCGATACTGCCTTCTTGTTAATTTGCATATGGTCAAACAACCGCACACCACAACTAGTCTCTGTTAAGTAGATAAAACCTGTGCTGCAGCGATATCGAAAACATTTTCACCTACTGTGCACAGAAAGAATGTGGTTTACAAAATGGCGGCTGTTCTTGTTGACGCAACATTTACAGGATTATGGGAGTTATTGTACCTCCCCTACAAGCTTGACTAAGGAAGGCCTGAGCTTTTCGAAAACAAACCTGTTCTTCAGCAATCCTGCCATTGCACCACTAAGCTCTTTTATTAATGAATTTATTTATTTAGTCTCCGTGCCTCTAACGAATGGTGATAAATGTACTTGTTAATGGATAGTGATTCTCTGAGCGGTGGCTGCAGGCTGTACCTGATTAGAGAGGCATTGACGCTGCCCTGGTGAGGTCACCTTTCATAAAGAAATTGGTTGGACAGGAATCCCCATAACCCCCATAACCCCAGCATTATACACAGGTTTCTGGTACTGTAAGCTCACTCACTCAGTCAGTGACTAGCTAGTTTTTATCAGCCATGATTGTACAATCAAGGTTGAACAATTGTATGGTAAAATAAATCTGATAAAAAACTGATAGTTTTGCAAGGTATATTTTGAATGAACGATCACCCCCCTTCCCTGCAAACCTGTGGCATTGTCTTATTTTTACACATCTTACAGGTAAAAATAAAACATTACTTGTGCTAAACTAACTTATACTAGTGTATACATTAAATTAAAATATAGGTTAATATGAACTTTAATTTATTAGGTTTATATTTAATTAGTTTACCAGAATAAAAAATATAAACAAAAAATAAAATCAAACCAGAAAAGTACTAGACTATACAGTCACCTTTTTGATGCTGACTATCGGAAACCGAACTGGCTGCCGTATCCCATGCCCTCTGTGGGCGAGGACACCATCCAAGAGCCATTCTAGATCGTGGCAGGTCCCCAACATTTGTCTCGTACATCAAACTCCACAACAGGGCAGACTGCAGTGTATATAACTGAGCAGAAGGTCACTGCATATGGGTTTATTGAGTCATAGGCAATGATCTGTGAACATCACCAGGTCTGCGCAAAGGTCCCAAGCAAAAATATTGAATATTGCAGGTCATCTTTGGATGCTAATTAATGTATCAGTTTAGAGTACACCTCTAAAAATGTATTTGTATTGTTGTACATCCTTGACATTGAGCTAAGCCACACACAGACATTATAAAGCCCCCACAGCAATGATTGGTCACAGATTTCCACAAGCACAGTGTCTTATGTATAGCATGGCTACGCATGACTATTGCTCTCAGATCAATTTCTTTTGTTGAGATTATAGTCTGGGAATTATAGACACCAGACTAACAGGCTGATAGTCATGGACTCCAGGGCCAATGAGCCCAGGGGCAGACATCTTGCCTGCTCTGCATTTTGCCTTCAGGTTAATCTTGTTACAAGGCAGACAATCTGAAGAACCGGAGAGACAAGTTAGCACACACAGAGAGAACGTGTCAAAGCTTCAGCATGTTCTGTGCGTCGGAACGACCCTGTCCCGAACACTGATGCGTGCACTCACTGCATAAAACTGACTCCCACGCACGCACGCACGCACGCACACACACACACACACACACACACACCCACGTGCACTTAAGTGCAGGTACTGTGAGGCTGTACTGTCTGTTGCGTATTCTGTTCAGGTGGAGCGCACGGACAGTAAGGCTAACGCAGGTGGAGATGCACCAACATGCACGTCAGCATCTCTGTTATTCAGCGTTCAAGTCCTCCAGACCTTCGCTAATATGTCCAATAGCCTAGATATTAGGGCTGAGTATTGGCAAGAATCTGGCGATACGATACGTGGGCCACGATTTGATATATTGCAATATTGTAAGCAATGCGATATATTGTGATTTCTGATTTGTGGAAAACTGTTGTAGCAATGCTAACGTGTAGTGCCACCACAAATAACACTTGCTCAGGGACTGCAGATGGAAATGAGTTTAAAGATAAATCTGGTAACAATCATCTTTCCTCTATTTAAGAGGTTAATGTATTTTGTACATGATCCCTTTTACAAATAAATTGAGTGGGGAAAAAAAAAAAGTGTGTGTGTATATGTATGTATATTTTTAAAATATTTCTGGTTATTTAGAGAATAGATACAGTATCACAGAATCGATAAAATATCGCACACTGTAATCTCGCGATACTCTGTATCGATTTTGCTGAATCCCCGTCCACATCCCATAACGGTCCCCCCCCATCAACCAATCATCCTCTGCCCTTGACATTAGTGGCCATTCATCGGGTAGCATTTCACTCAGCCATTCAATGGCCAGTCAGTCTCTACTAAACCCTTCTGCCTTCTAACCGCAATGAGTACCGCAGTTTAGCTTCGCGCTTATCTTGGCCACAGCACAGCCTTGTGGCGGCCATAAATCTCTTATCTGCGCTTTTTATATACGGCGCCAGATAATCTGTCTCTGTCTCACGCTACTTTTTTCTCTCTCATGCCTTCACAAACCTCACCAGCACTTCCATGACATCACCTCACCCCTCTCTCTCACACCAAACAGATACATCTGCCCATAGGATGGCAGACCTAATGTGAAAATCCGAGGTGCTACAGCCCTTGCAGACCTTTTTTCCTTCAAATGTAATCTCTCTGGCATTCAGTGCAGGTGTGTGTCTGTCTGTAGGTGGGTGGGTGGGGGGGTGTTTGTGCACTCTGCCTGAAGGTGTGTGAGGTTATGAGGTAGCCAAGGATTTGAGGGCCTTGACTCGACTTCACCCATTCCGTGATGTCACTGCTCATTTAATATTCCCTTTCTGTGTGACTCTCTCTAGCCTGACTGTGTGTGTGTGTGTGTGTGTTGGGGGGGGGGGTAGTGGGAACGTTCCCAAAGGACAGAGCCGTCAGTCTGTTTAATCCACCATATGTTTTTGTGTTTCCCGTGTTTGATTTTTCTCATCTCTCTCTCTCTCTCTCACTGCCCTCTCTCACTGCCCATGTGTGTGCTGAACATCCCCCCCCCCTCCCCCCATGGCCCCGTCCTCTCCCCTTTGATATCTCACGTGTTTGTGTGCTTGAGAGATAGTACACGTTCCCCCACCCTACGGGCCACCTGTAATGACAGCAGCTGCATCAATTAGCCTGATTACTGTGCTCTCATCACGCTGATGACCATCGTGCCCGTTTTGTTTGTGGCGCGCGCACACACACACACACGTGCAGCACATACGAGCGCGTGCGCACACATACGAGCGCGTGCGTGTCGCCACTGGGTCTTTTCAATCTGTAATGTGGCCACCTGTGTGGGAGTACGTCCTACCGTATCTCACATTTCCCCTCCTCTCTCCCATCCCCCCCTTCCCCTCAACAGTCCAGCCGTCCACGCCCAGGTGCTATGCCGAGGGACCCACCGAGGTGGGCAAGGACGTGGTGATGAGGTGCATGTCCAGCGAGGGCACCATGCCCCTGCAGTACTCCTGGGTGAAGACCAGCGACACCAAGCTGCTGCCGGCATCTGCCGTGCTGGGTACGAGACGCTGCTGGAGCACTACCAGACTAAAAGAAATGTGTTGACTCTCGCTCTCACGCGCTCATGCACGCACACACACACACACACACACACACACACACACACACACACACACACACCTTGCCAGACATGGGAAGGTCACTTGTGTATACATATCGGTGTCCTGTGGTGCGTTCAGAACTGAGGCAACCGTTTGCTTTGAACATGACATTTGAACGTTGTGTGTAAACGTTCCAAAATTATTAGTTTTAAACTGTCGCCCTTCGTCAAGCGCCAGTGTGTGACGTGTGTACCTCCTCAGATTTATCCTTGTGTTTGCAAATGTTTCTCGTTTTTCGCCAACGTTAAATTATGTTCGCCAATTCTGAACGCACCTCTGGCGACTGATTTCGCCGTGGTGGAGATGCTCTTGACCAATAGGAACATGTGGCCGTCCCTTCCTCCAGACCTCGTGGCAGGCACCATGACTGTGAGGAACGCATCGTCCACGGCTTCGGGCTCCTACACGTGCACAGTCACCAACCGTGTGGGCAGCCAGCAGTGCGTCATGCAGCTCAACGTCGTTCCACGTAAGCTTTTTCTCCCTCCTCCTCTTTAAATACCACCTCTTTTCAGCAGATATGCTAAAGGTTGTTTTCTTGTAGATTTCCGCAGTTAATTTGTAATTAATAGACTCAGTGGAGAAAGTATATATATTCCAGCATTTATGTTTACAGGTGTCTTTAGATGGGTTTCCATATTCAGTCAATAGTTGATAACCCTCCAGCTGGAATGTATCCCTCCTATTCTTTTCCACTCCCAGCGGATTGCTATATCATGGTGGCTGAGTCACATGTCGTTATTACACAGTTTGCATAAACACTGTCCCAAACGATAAGGCATGTTCTTGTAACAACCCTGGATAGGAGAAACCACACACTGACATCTAACTTAAATGTGTGTGTGCTGGATCCACTTTGGTCAGTTGATTTGAATCGTGAGCTATGAACCTATTGCTTTTTTGGGAGTTTGACCACCGCTGCATTAGATGAGATAATAAGCAACGATTGTTTGCTGATAAGAAGGTCCAGTGTTTTCCCCCTAAACCGATATCACACCAAGGACACAGAGGCCGACATCGACCGACTTGTCACAGCTGCGCTGGGCAAATAAACGTGGTCGCTTTCTTGTATTGCTGGCAGTGGCACGTTCTCACGGCAATAGTCAATTGACAAACGATCCTAATGAAATCCCCCCCCACCCTCCACCTTAACCAGTCCAGGAACACAGTGTACCTATGAGACATTGTCTGGAACTGTATTTTTATATTTCAAGTGCTTAGAGTGTTAGTCATTGTTGCACAGGCTTGTGCCTAGTTTGACCTCTAATCTCTCTTCTTCTGTGGTGTCTGTCTCCCAGCCCCCAACACGGCAGGCATCGTGGCCGGAGCCATCATCGCCGTACTGCTCATCCTCCTCATCATCGCCATCATCCTCTTCTGCTGCTGCCGCGCCCGCAACAAGAAGAAGTACGAGAAGGAGATCTGCAATGAGATCAGGTAGGACCGGGGGGGGGGGGGGTTGTCCTCTCAACCCGCGCCTATGTTGTAATGAATCAACGCGGGAGGAATCGTCAACGCTCGGCAGTCCGTTTGTCATCATCGTGGTCGTCATGGCGTCGGCTCAGCGTGCACAAAAACAGGACGCAGATGGCCGTGAAAATGGTTGCCGCTCCATCAGCGCTTTTGAGCCAACAAAACCACCCCCCCCACCCTCCCCCAGCCGTCTCTCAAATGAACGGCTGTGGTAATCATTTTGAAAGCTTTGTTTGCTCTGCGGGTCCCGTGCCTGTTGCTGACTGATTCCGTTCACCCCCCCCATCCACCCCACCCTTCACACACACACACACACACACACACACACACACACACACACACCATTCTAAACAGGCATGGGTCCCTCAGGCTCATTTTGGTTGAGCTCCTAACTGGATTATTGCTGCTTATTAGTGGTTCGTGGGGAGGAAGACAGAGGGTCGTGAGTGGTCTATGTTGTGGGGGGAGGGGGGGTTCATTGTTGTGTGATGGTATTGGTAATCCTATCCTTAAAGGGACACACTAGGGTTGGTGTTGTGGTGACAATATGTTTCCAAGATCCTCATAGATCAATTAACTGTCAGGAAGGAACATTAGATCCCTCTGATTTTGGTGCAGCAGGGTGAATGTGGACGTTTGCAACGTCCAAGAAGTTTGTGGCATTATAATGAGCGTGTTCTCGATGTGTGCATGTGTATAGCTAAACACGACAATCCAGAACAGTGAAGCTAAACCCTTGTGTAACCTTGTGGTCAGTCTACTGGCGTTTGCGTTCATTGAATGTACGGTAATTTAAATGTTAAGCCATGCTGAACGCAGGCACGGGTGTGTAAAAGCTTTCCCTACACACCTCTGCCTCTGCTTCACCTCTAAGCGGCAGTTCTTTGAATGGCCACTTGAGGATGGCTCAAATAGGGAGTCGATCCTCAGACCGCCGTGACAGAATGCCCAATTTAAAGCAAAAATAAACATGTTTACAGCCTACAAAAATAATAAGATCTATTTTGTTCTCAATAGCTAGCTTTCCTGTCCATGGCTGTTTGTGGGTTAATGTTTCTATAACTTGTCAGTGGAAAATGTATTAAGAGTCAGCACTACTTCAACAACTCTTCAATCCCGTTTCTTCCTTACGCGGCCTGTGTTCTCCTCGCAGGGAGGACGTTCCCCCGCCCAAGAGCCGCGTCTCCACGGCACGCAGCTACATGGGCAGCCAGCGCTCTTCCCTGGGCTCCATGTCGCCCTCCAACCTGCACGACTACACCCTCAAGACGCAGTACGACAAGATCCCCTCCTCCTCGGAGGAGTACGACCAGCCCCCGCTGCACGCCCCCCTGCCCCCGCCCTCAGCCCCCCGCATGGGGGGCCCCAACCTCAGCCGCATGGGCGGCATCCCAGTCATGGTCCCGGCCCAGAACAGGGACGGCTCCATCGTCTAGCCCCGCCCCCACCCAGCTCCTGGTCAGTGGGATGGGACTGTGCTTGGAGTCGGGGGAGGGACGGGAAGGGAAGAGAAGGGGGGTGGGGGGGATATGACGTCAACAAAGATGGAGGAAGGACTACTAAGCCGGGCTGGGGATGCCTTGGCCTGCTAGTAAGGCTGACTTACGGCTCTTTTCTAACTTCGATGGAATGTTTCCTGTACGCAGGCCTGGTTCTGCACAAGGACCCTATCAGACAACAATTAATGAAGATGATAACAACAGAAAAAGGTCATTTATGGGTTGAGATTGGCATTTAACATGCAGATTTTATTGTACATAACACGTTTTTTTTCTTAACTTTTAAAAAAACATTGTTTTATTCTAGACGCCTTTCTTTTAGAAATATGTTCAAAGCAGATCCAGACCTCTGATTGGTCAGGGATGTGTACTTGTATGTATGTATAGATGTGTGTGTGTGTGTGTGCGCGTGTGTGTGTACATGAAAGGGTTTGGCAATGTATAGCTACCGTCTATTGATGAAATGCCCTCACTACAATATAAGTAGGCATTTATTTTTATTAATCAAATCTCCTCTGAAAATGTTCTTAATGTTTTTTAATTCCATGAATTTATTGTTACAAATATAATGAACAAACGAAGAGCTTTACATTGAAGAGAAAAACTCACGGTGTTATGAAGGAATTTTAGAAAAGGAAAAAAAAAAACTATATTACTGAATCATTATTTTTGTTTTGTTAATTCATTTATTTTTCCATATTCCTGGTTGTTCTGGCCCTATTTAGCTGCTACAGCAACATCTACTGTAGGTCAGCCGTTTGTTGTTTGGACTGTCCAGTCGGGGGGGGGGGGGGTGGCAAGGTGAATTGCAGGCATTGTATCTAGTGGATTATTCCTTCTCATCCCCCCCCCCCTTCCCCCCACCCCCTGTAGAGGCTGTGTATGGGGACATTTAGGATGTGGGGGGGGGGGGTAAGGCTAGTCATCGAGGTTCGCTGAGCTAGCTCATTTGACTGCGTTTGACTGCCTCCCGTGCCCAACCTCTCTGATTCAGCAGGGCATTGAGATACTCCACCTCTCTCAAACATGCGCGCGCACACACACACACACACACACACACACACACACACACACCTTATTGGCAAGACGACAACAGCAGCCGCCACTCTTAACGTATCGTCTGCGACCTAGCCGTGACCTGCAGTCCAAAGACCTGACATACTTAATCCACCTTATTTGCAGTTGCATTACAAGGAGCCAATATTTTGATTAACCTTCTCCCTCAGGTCAATATGAAAACGCCTTAGCAGGCATTCGCCGCAATAGTTATCCTTTGCGATGCAAGATGGTGTGCACGTGAAGAAAGAATGTGTCTACGAGCGTGATGAAATTTGATAATCAGCTGACAAGGCTGACGCATGCGTTCCATTTGTTACTTCTTGAGCTTCACGTCTGGTTTGCTCCTTGCTGTCTTGACAAGAAATGGTGCCCTGCTGAAGCCAATCTCCCCAATTTGTCCCAGTACAATATGCACTATTGGGAATTACATTATTTTTTTTGTGCCTTCTCAACCCTGTTTATTTGTGTGTGTGTGTGTGCACTGCTATACTACAGGTGGTCAGGGCAATGTAGCCAGTTGCAGGTTAAGATGGTGTCTACTACGCCACCGGACTGGCTATAATAAGTCATCGGCATGCCAGTGATCATTTTGGTTATGCTTTATTTGTCCAGAGTTATGCTCCTCTTTTGTGAGTATCTCATGGTTGAGACATCAATTCATTGTCTGTTCTTTTTCATTTAGAATGAATGGCTTTACGTGCTTTTTTATTTTAACTACATGAAGGTTTTTTTGCTCTATTTAAATATCCTGTAGACACATTATGTAATCAGTTTAATGATAGAATGATGATGCTTGTACTGTACTGAGATCCAGTGGCTTCTTGTCAGTTCGGACAGTTCTGCCATTGTACGCATGTGTTTGTGTATTGGGTGGATTATTAAGGGGAAGTGGCAGGTGTAGGAATCCCTCAGTCCATATTACTGGCCTTATGTGACAAGCATTAACTGTAACACCACACCCACTCTAACACTAACAGTAAAGAAAGTGAAAGTTTGTTCCCAACCAACACAACAATACTGTCAGTGTTTTTTAAACCCTGGAAAGTGTGTGAGACACATAAGATGGTAGTTTTTTGCTTTTGTGGATGAGGCCCCTCTAGTAGTAGTAGTTGCACCTGCTGTAAACTAGTCATCCCTCTCTATGAACATTGACAAGTACCACTAATATTAACTGTAGCATACTAATAACATTAATTATTTCTTTGAGGTTTCCACACTATATGAAAACTTTTTAATTCTTGTGCTTGTATTTTGTGCTGTATTTTTGAATAATAAAACTCATCCAAAATGATTACAGAAAACCGTGCCTTGATTTCCTTACACCACAACCAGTAGTAAGATTAATGATGCAAACTAATTGTCCATTGCTTTTGCTCTGAGGAAGCAACCTTCTTGCAACCTTTTCCTGTGATTAATTTGAATCTGGCAGCGATGTTCACCCCTAACACTAGGTGAGGTGACTTTTCTAAACAATCAATGACTAATATCCAATGAACAGGCACTGGCCCATAGTTACGGCGACGTCTCGGTGTAAACAGATGTGTGTGTGTGTGACCCAGCTTGTGACTGTATAGTGCCTGGCTGTCATCCCCGATTGGTTTATTATTCCACAACTGTTCTCGTTCGTTATTGGTTCGTTGCCAAGTACAGGTGGTGGCCGGGACCCATGATTATCTTTAGCGCACACTACGGATAATCGACTTGTAGGCTACAGTACTAGCGTACATTAGCTTTCAAATTAACCAAGCCGAAGGCTGTGAAATACCAAACGATTGAAGAAGGAAACAAAATTGTGTTCGACCACTATGTAGCCTACATCTATCAACACGGGAATTGTTTATTTCTGTTTTGCACACGTGACTTTACGTGTCCGTGATCTTGACATGCGGACGGATCGATATAGCACTGCTGCCCGCTCAGTAGGCTACAGGCAGTTGACAGATAGTCAATAAATAAAAAGACTAAAGCACTTAGTGGCACTGCTAATCGGACATCCATAGCTAAAATTGGACGCCAGTAATAGATAGGGGCCCTGGAGCATTGATATGCGGCCAGCCGCCAGTAGAAGTTACTCATGGATCCTAATGACTCCCCAAGTAGCATCGACGAGCGCTCTGGACGTGCTGAGTTCATTGAACTATTGCCATCTCCAACACTATGGCTGAGTTACAACGTTTGACCCGACATAACCATCACCCAGTAAATCAACACGGTACGTAATGGCACTTTTATGGCAGAACATTCTAAACATGAATTTAAAACACAAGTGATGTGCGCCACTGAGCGCGTAGGATTTAGATTTATGGACTATAATATGCGCTGTTCTTATCATTGAATAAATACACAATGAGACACCATAGCCTACACCTCATCCCTGAATGTCCTCCAGCACAATCTCCATTTGTAACGCGTTGTGTGCCCTCATTCACAGGGGAGAAAGAGAGAGAGAGAAACAGAGAGAGAGGGGGAGAGAGAGAGAAAACGAGAGAGCTATCTGCACCTGGGGATTTGTGCCCGCCTCCCATCCCACCACCACAGCTCCTGGACCCTGGATAAGGTATTAATTGTTCGCTGTGCTTATTGGTTCTCCAGGAGGGTTTCCTTGGCAACCTTATCTGGTTGTACACAGTCTATCCTGTCTGCTAGGGATGATTTATCTTGTAATGCGTGATTTGCTCCCTGCTGACACAAAAGAGGCCCTCTAAAAGTATTGGTTTCATCTAAGCTTCTTACCTCCAACTTGCTCTCTGCCTGGCAGTAAAGCATTTTCAGTTTTTTTAAAGCTCAGTCAGGTCGGAAGGTGTTTATGTTTGCTTGTAGATTATGCATAAAAGAGGGCGCTTAATTAGCATTCAGCAACACCTGAATGTTACCATGGTAGTTTATATTTGTATGTAACCCTTGATAACTAATTTATGCACCAAGATGTTTATCATCGATTGGTGAAAGGCCTTGTACCTAATCTAGTGTTAGATATCGCTCAATGTGAGAAGTTGTCTCTTGACACGGCTGAACATACCCTAAAATTAAATCTGACAGTAGGCGCTTTAACACAACATGTGTCAGCGTCTCAAGGAACAGCCTTGAACAACATGCTCGCTCAGGGCAGACACGGGTCTGCAGAGACCCAGCCGACCTAAACCATGCAGATCCAGTCAAGCACTCTTCCTGGCATTGCTGCAGACCAGTCCAGGTTTCTCGTGAGGTTTACCCAGCTGCAGTGCACTCATTTGTCAACCCATCTCCTCTGCCGGCGAGGGAGTGGCAGGATGTTGCCGCCGCCTGCGTCCGAGGCCCACCCTGTATTGGCTGCTAGCATAAAGTCATCCGTTATTGGCCAATAGCAGATAGGCGTTGACAGAAGCCGTCGTCCTGACCTAAGGATACTCACAGGAGCACATTTTGATGACTAATAGGTGACTTTTGACGAATGATCTATCCCTACAAATGCACCCCTCAGTGCTCTAGGGGAGGTTCGGGGAAGGTCAGTAGATGCTTGTGACATTTTGGTCTCCTGAGAACATCACGTAAAAACCCCCCCCCCCCCCCCCCCCCCCCACCCCTCCCCCATCCCCCTCTTCGTCTCCTGTCTGTGAGGTACTTGTGTTCACTGAGCCTCCGCTGTAGAACGAGGCGCTGCTCGTCACTGAATGACATTTACATGAACCGAAGCAGCTAGCAACATCACTTGCGCGGTGCCGGCGAGCAAGCTAACTGCACTTAGCGTGTGCCACGGGAGATGCCGTGCTCGTGGTAATGAGCTTCATTAAAGCTGCCCTGCGGCACTCCTTCATGCGGTATATGGGCCCTAGAGGAGGCGAGAGTGCCGGGGAAGAGGACATGGAAGGTCAGACACGGCCAGATGTGCTCTCAGGCTGCACACCTGCTTTAATGTCCGCTATCGGTAGTCTGATGCCATATGGTTACTTGACATAACCTGCTCTTTCAAAACAGTGTTGTCTCATTATGGAAAGTGCCTTCACGCCAGATACCAAAACTAATTCCGTACACCAAATTCAGGACACCTAACTAAGTTTGCTATCTCACTCACTGAAATGTTCTCCCAGCAAGGAGCTCTTTGGGTTCTTCTGTATCCCAGGAGGAGCCTTACTCTGAGGCTGTAGCCAGGTAATGATCAACAGAGTCCTCAATCTCGCAGATCTGGGTAAATGATGCCGATGACGTGCAAAAGTGTCCGATTGAAAAGTGATCACCGTATATGAGAGTGCATTTTATGGTTATATTCCCACATTTAACTGGTACAAATTAATGGATTAATTATAACCTAGGGCACAGAGCAGGTGAAATACTATAAATTAAAGATAACTTCAAAATATATTCTTTTTTGTTTATGTAGGTCTATATAAACCATCATGTTAATTAATCAGACTATAGTCTAGTTTCCAAATATAAACATTAAACAAGGATATTTGACATGGCAAACAAACACATAGTTTACACATCGCAAATTATAGCCAGTAATAATTGTATCCAGATAAAAGAACCCGCGGACGGCAATCACTTTTTATCGGACAATCACTTCTGGGCACGACACCGACCAGCTCAGCTCAGTGCTCATGTACTGTACACACAGCGACTTGTAATCTGCAGCTAGCTCAGACTATTAGCGGAGATGAAGCGCTAGTGTGGAGCCTTCACTAACCCTAGCCACCACAGAGTGTGCTAATAAAGCATGGCCTGGCCGTAGAGGACTGCAGCTGCACTGAATTCTGCTTTTACCTCCCTCTATGATTGGGGTCATCCCCACCGATGTCACTGATACATCTGTGTGTGTTACTACTAGTGTTACTGTGTTACTACTAGTGTTCCTGTGTGTTACTACTAGTGTTACTGTGTGTTATAGTGTGTGTTACTAGTGTTTCTGTGTTAGTGTGTGTAACTAGTGTTCCTGTGTGTTAGTGTGTGTAACTAGTGTACCTGTGCGTTAGTGTGTGTTACTAGTGTACCTGTGCGTTACAGTGTGCATTACTTGTGTTTCTGTGTGTTACAGTGTGTGTTACAAGTGTTACAGTGTGCGTTACTCGTGTTTCTGTGTGTTACAGTGTGTGTTACTAGTGTTATAGTGTCTGTTACTAGCACCAGCCATAGCGCCGGTCGTGTGTTGCTAGCGGCAGCGGTAGTGCCAGCCGTAGAGTTAAAAGGCTACTGTAGCCTGCCATGTCCACAGGGATGTCCACACTCTATTAATGGGAATATGATCAGGTGAAAAGGTACTGAAAGGGTATACTGTATGTTCTGCAGTTGCTCTATGCAAGCTGGCAAGACTACAAAACTCTACACAGTAATACGACGTCTGTTCCTTCTGCCTAATTAATAAATACCACTTGTCGTCTGCAGGGGCAGCTTGTCACAGCTAATGAATGAATCACCATTGCTCTTTGTGGGAAGGTCACTAGCAGCCTACATGTGCTGTACATAAATGAGGAATCAAATTCTATACTACAAACCCAATTAGTTTAAATGGCATTAAAATTAATGAATTAGGGCTTCAGTTGAGCTAACATGTCATTTATGACGTAGTAGTTTATGCAAAAATAATGTTCCAGTATACCTACAGTACATGCTATTGTTTTACTATACTGTATACTAATATACTTTTCTTGTACATTACTAATTTAATAGCTATGGATGTATGAAATATAAGTTAGCATAATTATGATGGGTTAATTCTATATTTGGCTGATTAACTATTTCTGTCGTTGGGGATGAGCATATGGCCATTCATCTGAAAGATTTGAATATACGAGGTACTTCTTCAGTAAAGGACCTAACATGTTAGGTCTGACAGAGGTTCAGGGACAAAACATGCTTAGCCTGCTTATTTTCAATCCCGCGTTGTGACATTTTTAGATAGTGCAGCGGGAGTAATGGAGAGCTTGGCCACAGGCTTTAAGTCATCATCTCATTTATTTTGAGGACAGTAGTCTAGTCTGTAGGATGATCAAAGGAAGCTGTATTGAAAGGTAAACAAATATTTTCTTGATGTGTAGAAGATCAGGGTTGACCTCAGACAACAGAAAACAGAATGTCACTGACAGGGCTGCCATGCAATATAATCTAATTCTAAACAGGTCACACATAAAGTGAAAGATTACACTAAATGGGAGGCATAATGATCATTTGCTTGGATTCAGCAGGGATGCAAATATCCACTTACCAGTCTAATGGAAATGTTATGTATTAAACGTACAAATTATTCATCGGTTGTGGGTTTTCCTCAATGGTTTTGGCACTTTCATATCAAAATAGCTGGTAATCCACACTGTCTACTACACTATCTACACTATTCTAAACCTACTGTAAATGTAATGTAGGAAACAGCCATATAATAATCATGATGGGAAATATACACATTAGTCATAGATTAAGTTTAAAATGTGTGTTTATTTACAACTTTTTGTGTTTCTTCAAACTGTATAGGCCAGAGGTCTTCAATTGGGGTCCTTGAAATTAATTTATCCAAAACAAATTCTCTTCCAAAAATGTCAGAAAAAACACAGGAACATAAATACAACCTGTGCTAGAAATATATAAATCTGACAATGATTATTAGAATGGCTTAGTTAGTGGCCTACTTTTATATTGGCACTATAGGCCGTCCTACACGTTATGGTTGGCCCAGCAACTAAATATGTTATACCATATATGATGCGGGGGGGGGTCTGAAAAACGTTGAACCCGCCTGTCTTGGTTGAGATCTGATCTGACCCTCGCTAGATTAAAAACATTTCCACGGTATGTTGGTTGAATTAACTTTATATTATTTTCCACTGGAGTGCAGCCATTCCCCACATCGTCTAATCTCAGCAGGAGAACAGACAGCAGTAACGGCGTTCAGGCTTTCTGTTTAGCGTTTTCTATGCGTTTTGTCAGGAGAATGGAAACCGCAGGGGATCATATTATCACTGAGAATAGGATGGTTTCCTTATTCATAGGCTACACGGAAACTATTTTAGGAGCGCCAGAGCGCGTTTGTTAGGAAGTGATGAATTGTTGCTCAGGCCAAAATAATGAGTTTGAAGGAATTGGTGGATCAGTCAATATTGTGTTAGTATATGCTAAATACAAATACTATAACCTATTATATTGCTATTTGAGGGTGCATATATTCTTTTACTTTTACTGTTTGTTTTCGTCATGTGTTACAAGTTGTACGTGGCGTGCCATGTAAATATGTATAAAATGTAGCGATGAGGTAGTATTGTTTGCCATTATCACATGGGTGGCTGACAACAACGGACTTGATAGGTTTAGGAGCGAGTTGGTTATTTGCTTTTGTGTATAAGTCAAACATTGTCAACCCTCAGACGTGCGGCTGTTCCTGTTTGACAGGTGTGTTTTCAGTTCCGACTAATTAAGTAAATCTTTTAACCTGCAGAACCCGTTTCGTGTTAAACTAGGAGAATACTGCAATATGTCCTCCATGTTGCGCTGCTGTGTGTTGTAGATTTTGAAATAATACTCTGTCGCCATCTAGTGAGCCAATGCATATTACATGAAAACATTAACATAGTGGTTAAATTGTGAAACATCTCTTTATGCTTCTGTGAATTTGAAGTTGTGTCGTTTAAATGATTGAAATAGGTCTAATATAGGTCTAACACATAAGACCCCTTTTACATTTGTTATACTGTATCTCAGTTGAACAGTATCTACAGTACCTCTTTTTGAAAGTTACAGTAACATGCTATTTTAATAATATCTAGCCAGGACATATTACATTCTGATCACTTAAAATCTGATCTGCATTTAAATATAGCCTGTTTAAAATTAAGAACATTGCATATGTTTTATTTTTGTATTCATACTGTATTATATTCTAGTATTGTTGTTTTTGTGTAGCGTAATAGCCATGGCACATTACATTAAGATTGGCGTTTTGTTGAACTTTAATGTTCTTACTAGTAAATCTCTTGTTGCTAACAGAGTGCTGTTCATATGCAGACTTATAAGTGTAGGCTACTAACTGACTAAAAGCGCCATCCAAGGTCTAACAGAGAATCCCGGGGGAGAAGGGGTTGTTGAGTTTACTCCAGGGAGTTTATGGTTTGTTGGTCAGGGTCATATGATAAGAACGAAATTGGATCATGTTCTTACATGGTTTTGGGAAACAACTTACTTTGTTTAATTGTGCTTTAATTATTGAGTTATTTATTTTGATTTTGTTAGAATGTTAAAATTAAGGAAATTCTAAGTTATAGTCGTTTTATATAATTTCCTTTGTGCGCAAGGTTTCACGATAACTAGGTAATGTGTTTATATGCACTTTGGCGCCATCTCCTGGACAGAAACCTAATATAATGTAATACTACAAAGTCCATGCTGGTAGAGTAAGATTCGATAAGGATATTCAAAGTGATGATGGGACCTGGCTGTTTTACCGGGGATATGTTTCTCACCTGTAATTGCCAATATTAAATAGGATGTGTGTCAAGTGTTGGTTAATATTAATCAAAGTGGCTCTGCTCTACATCGGTATGTGAAGTACTACTGGAACGTCAATCTGACGTGTAGACTGTTAAAAAGGACGTGGGGGGGGGGGGGACCGAGGCTGTGATTAATCAGCTGGGGTTTAATCAGGGCAGCGGAACATGCATTTCTTTATGTATTGATACTGTAGGTAGTTCATACACCAATGAGAATGTAAGATTTTTTTTTTTTTCTTTCAGGCTAGGAATTAATATTTAGTTCTATGGGTTCTTAACTAAATTGTGGCAGTATACTGAAATATTTTTTACAGTACTGTTCAAATGTTTGGTAGTCACTTTGGAATGGCCTTATTTTTTTCGTCTTCCCTTTGCTCATTGAAATTGTACAATTGCATTGTTGTTGTGAATTTCTATTTTACCTGGAAAACGGGTGACATTTTTTTTAACGGATTATCTAATATGGTTTTTCAGAAACCATAACTTCTGTGTTCCCATGGCACTTTGTTAGCTAATCCAAGTTTAAGATGCCGTAAACAATTCTAAGATAACACATCATGCGATTGGAACACAGAATTGATGTGTTGGTGAAAATAGGCATCTGTATTAGCCTATCTATATTCCATAGACAATCAGTTTCAGATACTAGTAATTTACAACCTTCAAAACATGTCCACGACCCCAGTAATGTATACTTTCTTACTGTTTTAAATGAGTATTGTGTGTAGCATATATAAGGTCAGAGACAACATTAGTACACATTTTTTAATAACATGGCACAATTTACATAACACCAGTTTAAATGAGGAGCATGCTGAAGATTCAGTCGCTTTCTTCTCATTTTTTTGTACATTATCTAGAAAGACGTCATTTTTTTTCCCCCATACAAGGTAAACAGCAAAAAAGTTCTCATTTATAACAATCTCTTTGCAATACGCATTGACTAACCACTATGGCTCCAGTGGACATTTTGAATGTTGGATAAACAAAACACTGCACATGATCTCACATTTTGAAGCGCACAACTAAACCTTCTGTGAACTACTAAAATAGATATCTGCTCATTAGAAACCAACTGTTTTGTCTAATTTTTAAGGTACAAGGATAGCACTTTAATACACGGTTTGACCAACAGAACCTATTTCCAAAACGCATGTTTTACACTCTTTCCATAGGGAAAATGTGCTGTTGTGTAACGTGCCAGATTCTCCCCAGAACAACGCACAAGGTAAGGCTTTTTAATCTTACCTCTAACTTTTTAGACTGACAATCCTCTAAAAAGGCAAATAGTGCATTAATTTAAAGGATTGTCACCACAGCATGTCTTAACTAGGGGTCTAAAGATGTATTATGAACACCTCAGCCAACTACAGTGTACTAAAATATATTGAAGGAGTGAATTGTGGAGAGAAGGCAGCATTTACAATTACATAGTCAGATGTGGTGGTGAGTAGGATAGAAACGGAACCCAGATATTTATTTTGCATAGTTGAATGTGGGGATGTGTTCTCTCTGGTCAAATGTTAATCCATTGTGGCAACCCAAAATATAGACAAAAAAAAAGGGGGGGGTCTGCAAAAACTCATTCTGAATATTTTCCTAAATATTTTATTTATTTACAATTGTTCAAATTAAAGCTTTCAAAACTCCCATTTTGCATATTTGTACCTTGCTTTTTAGATTCGTAGAGTAAGCACATGGCCTGTACATGTCATCTACTAAACCTTCCTAAATTGTTAGTCTGTGATGCTTGCAAACCCCACAGCTCTCGGCAGAAAAAATGCACACAAAAGCAGGACCGTTTTGCTTTGTGTTTTACATTATCTTTTTTTAAGTGTGTATTTATTTTGTTCTGTGATTATTGTAGTTTTGTACAAAACAATGAATTCGCTGGGCACACACGTGATGCCCACATTAAGTTATTCACAGCTATGTTACAGTCTTTGTTGTGCCCAAGGCTAAGTGCTTGGAAGTGAGTCCAGTATGGTCTCACCGCGCCTCAATGTCTTTGTGGCCAGGCCTGTCCCTGATGTCCGTGGCCAGGGGGGTAGTCCGTCGAGGCGAGCCGGCGCGGCCGCCCAAAGTGGAGATGAGTGGCGGAGGGGCGCTCAGTGAAGCTGTGGGCGGAGTCTTGTTCAGTATGCTGTTCTGGTGGGCCGCGGCAGCTGCTGCCATGGCAGCAGCCGCCGCCGGGCTGACCCGCGGGTAGTGCATGCTGGGTAGCCCGGGACCCATGTGGGGCAGATGTCCGTCCAGGTGGTGCATGGCGGGGTGGTGCAGACGCTCGTAGTCCTCTCTGAGCATGTGCAGGCGCTCGCGCTCCTCCAGGTGGGCCCGCTCGCGCTCCTGCTCTCGCCGCTGCTCCAGCAACAGCAGGTGGGGCGCGTGGTCACCCCCGCGGACGAAGTCGTGCGGCTCACGGTCCCGGTAGGAGCGCTCGGCCTCGTACAGGCGCGGCCCCGCTAGCCGGTGCAGAGGGTCGCTCCGCAGCAGCAGGTCCCGTGCCAGCGGGTCCCGCCGGTGGATGTCCAGGCCCCGATAAGGGTCCCGCATGGGGTCCCAGTGGAAGGCAGGGTAGCCGGCGAACCTCTCGGCCCCCGGGATGGGGCTGATGCCCATGAAGGGCGCCACCATTCGAGTCCTCTCCAGGCCGCCCATGCCATTGATGGGGTGCACGCCCGCCATGCCCATGGGCAGGGAAGAGGCAGGGGGGTGGAGGCCGGGCTGGGGGGCCGTCTGGAGCGGCGGGGGCTGCTCACTGGCGGCTCGCTCCGCAGGGCCGTCCGGTTCCTCCTTCCGCTCCTCCTTCACCTTCACCTCCCCGCCGGGCTTCTTGTGGTGCTCATAGGGCCGTTCCGGCGCGTTGGGCCGCACGTAGGGTGACACGGTTCCTCGCTGCGACGGCTTGTCCTCCGGCGGCGGCCTGTTGTCGTGGACGACGGCGGGCGTGACGGCGTCGGGCTTGTCGCCGTGCTGCTTGTTGCCATGCTCGTCGGCGGCAGCGCCACCGTCCTTCCAGGCATCAGGCTGCTCTCGGTCCCGCTCCCTCCCTCCCTTGTGGTCCTTGTCTCGCCGGGGCTCCCCCGGGGCGGAGGTGCTGGTGGGGGGGGTGGTGGTTGGAGCGGGGGGCGGGTGGTTCCGGTGATGCTCGGCAGGGCGGCTGGGACCCAGCAGGCTGATGGGGTTGACGGGGATGGGCGACGCGTGGCTCGGGTGGCGTTTGTCCCCACAGTCCCTGGAAGCACAAGAGCCATAGTTAGCATGATGGATAACTGTTAGCATGGCCAGAGCCATGTAGAAGAGGGTCACACCAATGGAAGTTTAATATTGTAGAAGTGTCACATGGTTCACGTGGACACAAAAAAGTTCTAGGAAGTGCTTGGTGGGCAATTTTTATTGATACAGATACAAAACTGCAAATGTTGGTAATTAATAGTAAATAAATGCATAGATTTACAATATCATTTATAGGGTGTTTTGAGGTTCTATGATCCGCCACGGTGACGACTCTCTTCTACACGGCTATGAACATGGCATTACGGTACAACAGTGTTTATAGGTAAACAAGTTACTTTATTACCTTTTTAAGACCATTTCAATTAGATTTACGACCAAACTTTCAATGGAAAAATATAAATAATTGGTTAGAAAACGAAAATGTTCTGTTAATCGTTGTCAATGGGGAAACTGCACGCATAACTAATATTCTCTCAGTGACAGTGACCAAGTAAACATTTAATTACCAACCTGAATTTGAGACAGTTAATGTAGTTGGATAAGTGTTTACAGCCACCTGGCAACATGTATCTACAGCATTCAGCGGACGCTCCAGGTTAAGACGACAACGGAATTGACCAACCTGCTGACTGTGTGGGTCCATGACCAATATTATGGTACTTATTACCACCTATGTAGTCACTCTATGCTAGTGAATTATGACAGTCCAGCCAGAAGTTTGCGAGCACCAACTCAAAACATACCTGTCCTTGTCGTCTTTACTGTTCGACGAGTCCCGCTTATCCGAGTCTCTGTCTCTTTCGTGAGAGCTTACGGAGGCGCTTCTCTCGGAGTCGCCGGGCTTGAGCCAGGGCGGCGGCGTGGGGAAGGACGGAGGGGTGCGGTGCAGCCGGTTCCACGGCTCCTGGTGGCCGCCATTGTTGAAATGCTGCTGCTGCTGCGTGTTGGGGCCCTCTTTGTGGCCGAAGACGGAGTTGGGCGCTGTTAGGGATTCAGCACACGCAAACGACACCGGGACGCAAGTTAAATGCAGGTCTCAATACATCTTTACATTGAACTTATTCTCGTTAAACAGGTTACAAGGTGTAGAAATATTTCTAATATATTGCAAAGGGATATCTTTAATATACATCAACCAAATAAATAATAATAAGTGTGTTAACATAATGACAAAAAACTCTACATTCAAAGGGCTCAGGGCTGAATGGGCGTGTTCGTAATGTCCCCCCACACCCCCTTTCAACTCTAGGCTATTGTGCATCATTCTTAAATGGTGCAACTCACTCGTCTAGCTAGCTGCAATGGCCCGTCTTTCAGCAGGTGGATTGGCTCAGTTAAACGGTATATTTATGAACAGTCAGAAACCGAATTGTTAGTTCAGAGTATCTTTCAGCTAGTAAAAATGTACTACAGAAGCTGAAGTAGGCAGTCAGACTCAAACACAGAGTGCCGTTTATCGTTACACTTTTTCTTTTCATAGTCCAGGAGCGACATGACGACCCCACGCTCGAGTTAACTCCACCCAGACAGAAAGTGAAATATAGGGAATATTTTGCGATTCAAATGGAAGTTGATTTTTCATAGTTTGTATGTGTTCATATTAAGCCTCTACATCCTTTAATGACATGTTAAGACTAAACTGACTGATTTCTCTTCACTATCCCTTTAAGTCGCCAAAATTTGATAAAACAACAAATCAACATTAGAATTGTCAGGAGTTGTGCAGTGTACAGGGCAGACACACACACACTGCAATGGATACAAGAATATTATACACACAAAACTAGCGAGCGGTCTAAAACCGTCACTTTTACTGAAATGTTAATTAATGTGCATCGTCCCTAGGGCTGGGCGGTATATCGGGATTTTTTCAAAAGAGATATAAGATTAGACAATATCGTTCATATCGCTATAGTTATATTATGCGTTTATTTATTACTTTTTCAATTTGTTTGTCTCTACCTCCATGCCTGCACTTGGCCTGAGGGGTGGAGTCAGGAGCGAGTGACCACTAGAGAAACCTCACATGTCAATGTAGCTAAAAATAAAAAATGTCACATTTCCATCAGGTTTCCTGTTTTTTTCTCTATGCCTGAAGGATTTAGCTTACTTTATAGAAAATACCAATATATATCATGTATCGGGATATTATTTTTGGTCCATATCGCCCAGCCCTAATTGTCCCTGTAAAAATAAACAATTAATATATTTGAATAGACTATACAAATGTACAGTATAGTGTGATGAAACCATGAAGCCAACTCACTTAGTGCTGGGTTTCCCAGGCCACCGAAGGCTGAAGAACTGAGGGCTCCCAGTCCTCCAAATGATGCCGGCCTAGTGAATTGCTCTGGGGAGAAAATACAGGACATGATGATGTCTACTATATTGGAATACTAACAAGAGAGAGACTTGTATAATGCATTTCTATGGAAGCAAAGATGAAACGCTTCTGGTCTCTTAAGTGGGCATGTCACCGATGGCATTTTTTGCTGAGGAGGCTGATGTAGTCAGTGTCCAGACAGCTAAACCTACCATGCTAGTCAATTTACCCCAAACAGTTCGCTGCAGAAACACTGTTGCGGCCTCAAATGTATTGTAGGTACTTGGGAATTAATGTTATATACTCAAACTACGCATTAATGCTCCCAGAGGGAAATAATTATGGCAATATTATGGTGAGATCCCCATTGAATTGCATGGAATGGAACATATTCCAGCGGACCGGTGTTAACGGTGGTCGGCTAGTTAAACAATCCTCACTCTCAAGTGTCTAAACCACTGCGGGGTTTTCAAGTCCAGACGAATTCACGCCTGTTCCACCAGATTGGGGTCGTGGTTCTCTTACCTAAGTGAGCTGCTGGGGCTAGGAAGTTTCCGGGGTGGTGGTGGTGGTGGTGAGGGGAATGGCCGAACGGGCCTGCTGATGGGTGTGTTGGACCTGAAGGAGCAGGTGGGCACAAGGTGTGAGAGGGAAGACGGTTATTCTTTTCAGAATGGGCAGCTAGAGAATTATATTCGATAGCTCACGGTCAGTGAGGCGATATTCGCATAATTTCACATAAAGTCTATTTATGTGAAATTAATATAAGTCATGCGCTTATAACCACTTTCCCAACCTTTTCCGTGGCCAACTACAGAAATGATTCTCTTATTTTGATGGGTTTGCCAGATATTTCTACAGTCGTCCATTCTTTACATTCTCATATGCCAAGGTTTTACTGTACCTCGTGGTGTGCCACCATGCAAGCAATGTTTCCATAACAACAGTGAATAGCAGGATATTAAACTTCCCATTGTATAGACTTTTACCACATTTCCTCCTTTTGTTAAACACTAGAGACATATGTACAGCTGTTGCTGCCTGTATCCATCCACCACTATCCCCGCCTAGTCCTGACTGGCTGGCCGAGACTCACCTGCCGCGGAGAACAGCGTGGCGGGTCTGGCTAAGTCGTGGGGGTGATGGATGGCACCAAAGAGGCTGGGGCCCGGGGGACGGCTCAGGAACTCGGGCTTGAGGCCAAAGTCCAGCTTGTGTGGATCGACCTGCATCTGCTGCTAGAAGACGCCACACACACAGAGGAACATTTAAAGCCCCGTACAAAACTGTAGAGCAACATGTTCTACAGCAAGCAGTAAGAAACATCTGCAGTCCTTAATTTATGTCCAGGGCCCTCATTTATAAATCTCAGCGTAGATTCCATCCGAAAACATTGCGTATACCAAAACGTCGACATCTGCGTACACACAAAGCATTCGATTTATAAAACCATGCGATGCACATTTGTACGCCGTCGGCTTGTTATAAATACCAACGCAGGTTGGTATTTATGTACTTTTTGTACTATTTAGGTACTTATACTTATTCAATGTCGTCCCACAATGGACAATTCTAAATAGCAGATGAATATGCCAACGTTTACAAGCCTATCATTTAGGGGTAATTTGAGATGTAGAGAGATTGAGCATATACAGTAGTAGGCCTACTACTTGGGAACCTTGCTCACTCTGAGGCATATCAAAAGAGATTTCAATGGCAACATTAAATTTGTCGGCAGCAGTCAACAGAGTTGGCTAGATGCTGAGAATTGTTTCCAAAGTGAAAATACAGGTTCCGAAATAAAACTCAACAATCCCAACTTTCACAACGTAAAAATAGAAGTGACGGTATTAATACAAATTTTCCATTAAGTAGACATGCCTTTTCACAAGGTAAAAATGGGTTAAAAAAGAAGTCTCTAGATATGGGATGATCTGAAATGGTGTCATAAAAATCACAATCAATACACGAAAGATAATATAATTACTGTACATAAACACACAAATGCAAACGTATTCACTCATTGCTGCCCATCTAATTAGACTACCTGTTGCCCAATATGTGAAATTATGGCCTGGTGTTTAGACTGTTTTTTAATCAGGGAAAGGGCTTATTCTCCTATCTCACCATCCGGCGTCGCTAATATGCGTGTCTGAAGAAGTTTGTGTTAGCCCTAAGCACAGGTAAAAAGATCCGTTGATCTGCGCATCTGCGGTGAAAGATGTGTTTGTGGTGAAACATGCGTACGCACATTTCACACCAGTAAACGCAACCTTTATAAATGAGGCCCCAGAACTGCTCGTGCAATTGGTCGATCCTAAGCCCCGCCCATTTTTGCCTGTCCTCCAATAACAGTTGAGCATATTATTAATCCGACAGAAACTCCATTAGCTGTTTTCCTGTAATAGCCTGCTATGCTGTTTGGTCCAACCTAGTTACAGTAACTATGTTGTGAAAGGGGCAGGGCTTGGGATTGGTAAATTGTCAAGCAAAAGGTTGTTTTGCTTTTAACCAGAGCGCACATGCTGCCTCCATCTGTGTGTCCATTGTAAGTTGTAGTGGCACAATAACACCATTTTGACAGTATCCATCCTTACAACTACAGGAGACAGATTAACTATATTTCATTGTAGCTATCAGAACTACGATGAACTCCTCCCTCTCATCCCACAGTACTGGCATGCATACCATTCTCCTATTGGCTGTGGATGTGTGTAATAGCATGTGACATGTCATGGACACAACACATTGTGCTGCACCAGAAACACATTCCGTCGACCGATGGCCATGTGGCTAATGAACGATCTATCAACGGGTTCTCACCTTTACTTTCTGTTGATGGTGGTATATCTGCCAGGCGATGTGGACATGCATGGCACACCATTTCCCCGGTTTCTGTAGAAAAACACAAGGCCATTTTCACATTTATCTATGATGTGAACAACATTGTGACAGTAGACATGTAGTATTTATAGAGAGTTTACAGCAAACACAGACCATAATGAGTATTACTTGCACTGAACAAAGCTGATAAAACCTAAAGTACATTGAAATTAAAATTTTTTTGACATGCTTCTCGAATTAATTAATTTTCATTTGAAAGAAAACCCCACGTCTTTTTTTGTAAAAGTCTCACAGATAGAAAAATATCACCTTTATTGCCTTGTAAATGTGGGACTCACCCTGAGAATTGGCCGAAATGGATCCGTTAGCTAAAGGAGAGGGAGGGAGGGGGGGGGGAGAGAACACGGTTGTTATTTTGCTGTCAATCAAAAGGCATCATATACTAATTGTGTATTTTTGCTTCATTATCGCTCAAATCTAAATACTCATGAATAATCTGGCCACACGGTCTTCCACAAACAGTATAGTGGAGCGATTCTCTGAGTTTATGCTATACTGTAGGTTTCAATTACATGACATGTTTAGCCTATTGCTTGTGTTGACAAGTGTAGCAGTGGAAAAAAGTAATAATGTGGTGATATATATAATCAAGAATAAAATATATAACTAAATAAATATACAAGTGACAGTGTATGTAGTGCTTGTAGCAGGCAAACAAAGTGTTCCCTTGAGTGACAGGCAGACACGACTTGAACACAGTACAACACGGCAGACCATCTCATGCTGTCTTACCCTGGGGTCCTTCTGTAGGAGTGTGTGGGGGACTGCTCCTGGCCTTGTGGCCACATCCAGTGGGTTAGAGGTCTAAAGTAAATATAATTAAACAAATAATAGAAACTATAATTCATCTTAAATGTATACGTTTATAAGTTACAATGATTTAATTTTCATTAAGTGATATGTAGGATGCCATAGATTCTCTCTGCCCCCTAGTGGACACACTATGCCTTAAAACAGGTCTTCTAAAGGTATGGTACTAAATACAGGTGCTGAAGTCACTCCCTCTCACCTTGGGCTGGAAGGCTCCTTGCAGAGAGCCAAAGGGTCCAGTGGGGGGTATGACGGGGGGAAGGCCTGATATGGCAGGCGGGTAGGAGTGGAAGAGCTGGAGAGAAAACAAAGAGAGAAGGAGGGGGGTGTGAGGAGGATCGTCTGGTACTCATTCACACGACGCAGAGCGACAGCTGATGGACAGATGACAACAGGACGTGATGGAACGAGACACGGGCTCCACCCGGAGCTGAAGAGGGAGGGTGGAGCTAAGCCCTCCTTATTATGGGATAGATGGTCTGATTAGTCTTTTGCTCTGCTACTTCACAATGTAGGTTTTACTTATAGATTTTATACAAAGTAATTGGACAGTGTTAACTCAAAGACAGTTATAGCTCATTTCGAGTATACTTTCATAAAACGTAAGGCACAAGATGCATGTCTGTAGGCCAAATCATGGCAAAAGTCACGATTGTGTGAAAAGTGCAACTTTGCCCTGATGGTGGCGCTGGAGAAGTGGCCGTATGGGCAAGAGAATTGCCGTGTGCAGGTTTCCCTGAGCGTGATCCATACTGCATGTCATATCCGGCAGTGGTTTGAGAGAGGCTGTGGCCTAGCAACCAAACGTTAAACAGCGGTGAAACTGTTTCACATGTACACTATTCACATGGGTTTTGCAAAGTCTGTTTATTTATTATTCTAAATTAGGCCATTTAGTGTGTGTGTATATATATATATATATATATTCGTATTATGATTTGCTACCAGGCGATGCCAAGAAGCATTAATTGACACTGATTTGGACCACATTAAAAAAAAACAAAAACAACAAAAAAAAACGTCTTACTGAGCAAACGCGCAACATCACTTCCGGGCGTTCGCCGAACAGACGAATACAGCATAAAAGTGTAAACTCTAGTTCGGAGTAGGGTGCGATAACTGGGCCACGTCTGCTGTGCAGAATATATTTGTGCATTTACACTCGCACATCGTTATCTGCACAGCGTGTGTTGTGCTTTTATTTATGGTACCAGTACTAGTCTCACCTTAACTCCTGAGATGATTGGATCTGAATAAATCACACTACACAAAAGTCAAGGATTTTCTTCCCCTCTTGATTTCCGCCACACTAATAATAGTGTCGAGTGTATGTGTTTAATATTGTGAGTCTTTCTAATATTGGGATTACTCCTTAATAAATGTACTGTAGGCATTTTAATGTGCCAAAATAAGGTACCTTCCCCACTGGGATTAACACGGATTCATCTAGTTTAATTCGATCTATTCTGGCTGTAGCCAATGAGGGAGAATAACAACACACTTATACAGTATAAGCTGTGGTGGACTGGGATGCAACATTCAGACAAACTCCCTTTAGGCGGATAATTATAATGAGGAAGTGGCTCCGGTTATGAGACAAACACAAATGAAGCAGCCATACCCCCTCCCCAGCTAATCAACAGTCAGTGCACTATCCTCTCGGTGGCCTCTGAGCAATACAGCTTGGGTTCTGGAACACACCTACAATACATCTTGCCCAAACAGATCTAAGACCGGCAGCATTGTTTCATTAATCACAGCCGCCTGCTGTGGCTATAGCGAATGGGCATTGCTAGGATGTACACTATTAAAAGGAGCGGATGAGCGATTGCATGGAGCTTGCGGTACAACCATAAAACTATATAAGAGCGGTTCAACACACACACGCGCACACACACACAGCTACGCTGAAATGGCTTAATGGGAGAGCATAAATAGCTCTGCAGGCAAACAACACGCAGTGGAGAAACTCACGCTGTGTCTGTAGAAGGGGTCAACTTTTGTTGGGTATTTTTCAAACTGTGGGAGAAATGAAACAGGACTAAGCACAGGGAGGAGATGGGATACATTTACAAGCTACGGTTAGGACAGAATTGAGGTGTGGCCCCTAGCCAGGTCACTGACGCCCACACAAAACACATCAGGGTGAATATCTCAAGACCACAATCATGTTTCACATTAAGACATCGTGGACTGAGAGCTGATCCCAGACCACTTCCTTAACCAGACCTGTTATAGTGTTCCCCCCGCCCGTCGCAGCGGACAAGCGTGCGTGAGCCCGGGCTTTGTAGTGCTGCAAGACGGGCTCTGGAAACCCATTTCCCCCCCGTCAAGACTAAACACTGCAGCCATAAAGAGGCTTTTTACAGCCTCATTAGCTGTCAGAGGCCTCGCTGCGGTTCCCCAGAGAAGTCATCAGAGCCAAGACACAGCTTTGTACGCTGCCGGGGTACAGTGCGAGTGTGCAGCCACCCCACAGCAGGGCTCTAATTCAAAGCATTCACTCGTAATGAAACCCCCTGAAAACAAGACTAAATGATGTCATTAAATTCAGAATGAATCAAGTGATTTATGTTCTAAAGCCAGCGCCGAATTAGACTTGCTTGGGGCAAGTTGCTGCCAATTTAAGAAATATGTTTGCCGTCGTTTCGACTGGGGCATGCCAGAAAATGCACTTAAAATGTTTTCTGGGAGAAGAAAAGCGTCATTGTGCTGAACACACACACGATCGCGATCACACACACACGGTCATCATTGCAAAACCACATAAAGGGGGACAATTCTCAGCACGTTAGGGTGTGGGCACTTAAACACACGCATGCTTTGCAAAATCCTCACTTTCTACGGTACTTCCAAAGCCTCTCCCACCCTATTATTACACAGTTCCATGCTCCTGCCCACGCTTATTATTACTCACGTACAAGTCATTACTGGCTGCACGTATAAAATATATAAACGCAATAATGGTATGAGAACTTCCAGCTCCCTAAAAAGCTCCCCCCCCCATCCCCACAAACTGAAACGCATTGCGAAGCCAAGCGGAGCTGCTGTTGTAAGCGGTGGTCGTCCACATTGTTCATGCTCCTATTTACGGAGCCAGGGCTGTGTATAAGTACAGTATCATTTTGTCCAGCAAACACAGAACGGTTAAGCTAGCGATAAGATATTTTGAATTGAACAAAAATTGCATTAGCTTACGGTTAGCTTGCAATAGCTGATTATACCTTTAAACCAAATAGTTACTACCATTGTCACATCTCAGTCTGTTTACAAACATGAACTTCCCCGCCCATCACCCTCCCCCCACACACACACACACACACGTTTCGTCCGTAAGGTGTGTTCTACTTATCCTCACGTTTCTGGCGGGGGTACGCACCATGGGCGGTGCCGGGGTGGGCATGATGGCGTGGGGGAAGGGCGTGAAGGTGTGCTGGTGGGTGTGCTGGTGGGTGTGCTGGTGCTGATGCTGGTGTTGGTGCTGGTGGAACTCGGTGCGCAGGTAGGGCGGGGGGCCCAGCGACGCTCCTCGGTCAGCGCTCTGGGAGGCCAGGAAACGGGTGTTGAGCTCCTGGCGCAGAAGGTCTTGTTCTGTATGGGGGAGAGTGGGAGGGGGTTATAGGGAGGGGGCTTGTTCTGTAGGGGGGAGAGAGAAGGGATGGCAGCCCTTTTTTTTAAAGCTGTCCTATATGACTTTCTGCCACTAAATGTCACACTAACTAACGTACACAGGTGGCTGGCCAAACAAACACGCACACACACACACACACACACTAACGTACACAGGTGGCTGGCCCGGCTATGAAAACAAAAAACAGAAGATCTCTCACACACACAGAGTGTGAGATCATTCTCTGCTCAGGACACAATTTCACCACTATATCTTTACATAAAAAGTAGTTGTTCGCTGCTATATTAATGTTTAAATTACTGTATACCACACCTTTAATGTTATTATAATTAACTTTAAATGGGTTATGTGCCAAAGAAGATAGGGATAAATAGTATATAGCACATGTAACTCATGAGAATGCAGAAATATTTGGGCTTTTTGGAATTGTTGCATCATTTTCCAAATTTGCGGTGGTGAAAAGACTTCAAGGTCTACTGGTTTTCATACTAGTCCTTTAATCAGGGACAGATTTAGGCCTGGGATACCAGCCCCTGATTAGAAGACGGGAACTGCAAACCGCCGCTCCAGAATGGTCTGTTCCCGTCAGTGAGCCACAGAGGATGTAACGCGAGGTTCCACAGTTGGACCATAAACAGTTTCCCTCTATTCTGTTTTCAGCTGCAGCTATAGTATTCATTTTGAAGAAAACCCAATGTTCTGAAGACGGTGGTTTGGAAACCGTCTTCTTGAGTATGCGTTACACTTTCTAAACCAACAGTAGGAAGGGCAAAATAATTATGTCTCAAGTAAAGTAGTAGTGGGTCCCCTGCAGTAAGATATTCATGTAGTATTCATGTACTATAAAGCCTGTTCTGAGATGTAAATTCTGATATCACTTACTGTATATCTTCAACTATGCCTTGCAAGTCAATGTCTCCATGAGAAATACAAAGAAACTCTGGTAATCACAAGCATTACCACTAAATTCGGCAAATTGCCCCGACAGATTACATTTTCTCTGGGGTAACCATATCATTTATATTCTGCACTGAATCATATTCTGAATCACATTTTGAGCTTTATTAGGTTTGGGCCGCCAACAGAATTTTCTCTTCATAAAAATGTCATTAGTATCCTTTGAACAAAATCCAACTGTGTCTATTCAATATTGGCGACATTGATTTCTCAAAGTTCAACACGCTTCCAGGTGAAAACAGCACGTCGGTGTAGCTAAAGCAAATCCAGGCTCATCCCCTCTTGGCAGCACCATGCATAGGATGTTATGTACCATGTCTCTAGAAGTCTTTATACCATGATGTGGTGTCATTAGAGTCACCTGCCATAAGTTGAGCATGATATCGAATTTAACGCTGAAAGGTTGACATCATTTATATTATAGTTGGTTCATCTACTTTTAAATTAAACCATAATTTAGTTTGTAAAGTTAGTTTTCGATAAAAGTCTTAGAATGCTACACTGCCATGTGTTACCATGACTGCAGCTACACATCCAGTGTTACCATGACTACAGCTACACACACCCATGTGTTACCATGACTGCAGCTACACATCCAGTGTAACCATGACTGCAGCTACACATCCAGTGTTACCATGACTGCAGCTACACATCCAGTGTTACCATGACTACAGCTACACACTCCCATGTGTTACCATGACTGCAGCTACACATCCAGTGTCACCGTGACAACAGCTACACATCTACAGTATTGTCGCAACGATTACAGCTACACTCCCATGTGTCACCACGACTACAGCTACACCTCTACTGTCACCGTGACTACAGATACACCCTGAGCGTTTACCTGAGTAGGCACCCCCAGCGGCGGGGTGTCCGGGCACGGGCAGCGAGTTAGACGTCAGCGGCGGAGGTGGAGGCAAGGCGGCCGGAGGCGCGAACATATTGGGGTGGTGCGGCGAGGACTGCAGGGTGGGGGGGAAGCCGTGGGGGGGGGCGCCCTGGCTGGCTGCCAGCGGCAGGGGGAAGGCGGAGGGCGCCGCAGGCTGCGGGGGCGGGTGGTGGTGGTGGTGGGGCGGGGGAAGCTGCAAGGCAGGAGGGGGCGGGGCCGCGGGGGGGCCCTTGATGCCCGGGGTGCTGCTCCGACTGCTGCTGTGGAGAGGGGAGAGGGGGGAGACACAGACAGGAGACAAGGTGAGTCGAGTGTGACCGGCATGTTCCCCCCCCTCACAACCTCTTATCTCCACTCCTGTGCTCCGCCACATCCCGGGCCAGCGAGGGGACAGCAGCTACAGATGTGCGTGTGTGTGTGTGTGTGTGTGTGGGGGGGGGGGCTCCCATGGCCAGTAGTCAGACAGACAGTGTCTCCTCATCTTGACAGACTAAGCCTAAAAGCTCATTTGCAAAAGCTCTCTCTGTCTCTTTCTCTGGTTCTGTATCGCTCCGTCTCTCTCTCTATCTCCCTTTCTCATGGTCTCTCCCTCTCTATTCCTCTCCCTCTCCCTCTCTCTGTGCTGTGGGGCCCAGGCGTGATTATTCACAGTGCCAGGCCCTCTTGGCACACCGATGGGCTGGCATGGAGCAGCAGCAAGCATAGCCGGCTACCGGAGGGCCTCCGAGGAAGAGCTGGTTTTGGGGACTAGCCTAAAAAGGCAGCTAGCTAGCTTAACATCCGGAACAAACAAAACACCACAGTGCTAACGACAGGCTAAAGCTAACCCTGAACAGACAGGGCTTTCTTAACGGTTCACGTATTAAAACAAATACTGGGTTCTATTCTGCGTGGCATAGAAAACGCACTGAGCTCTAAAGGGTTTTTCTAGGCCTACATCAGTTGGTCTTTTATCACCAACTGCCAAAGCAGTTCTATATATACACAAACAAAAACAGCCATAAATCTCTACTTCTCCTACGAATGCGTGTAGGATAAACACTGTCAAAACGCATATGCTGCATGCCTTGGCCAGAAGGTTTTGTTGTTGTTTTTTTTGCTCATGAATATTTTGTTTGATTCTATTGTTGGCACTCAAAATAAACTGTTGGATGAATTGAATGTTTCAGTGGTTGGACACTTGCAGCCCTGCGGACATGGCGATGTCTTCAGATTTACATGTACTCACTCGTACGTTGTTTTATTTCATATCAAACGGTGAGGTGTTGATTCTAGAGGGCTAGACTGATGGAGCTGGAGGCCTCAGTCGGCCCAGAAGGCTACGTGAGCGGCTAATAAATCATTGCCACTTACAGCCCAGTGCAGCCCTTTGCTTTCTACCCCCACTGTTGACAATCAGTGTCAATCTACTGTTTGGGCTCCACCGGCTACAAATCTACATACTGATTTGCTGCTGGTCTACTTATATCCTGCATGTACGCAGCGGAGAGCGGGGCTCCAGTGTCCTTCAAGTGCATGCGGACTGCTTCGTTATTGGAGGAAAATAATAGTCATGATTATTTCGGTCAATATTGATATCACCATTAATTTACACAATTACTCATTGACTTTAAAAAGATGTTGCAGTCACTGCAAAAAACAATGACGCAAATCAGCAGGTGAACTTTTGTGACATTTAGTAAAATGTAACACTGGCCGTGTCATTCAGAACACAAGACACAATACGAGTTTACTTGCAAAACGGAAAAGTGCACAATAATATTTTTTTTCTGGATAACATTTTTTTTGGTGTGATTAATGTGTTGGGAGCTAAAGTTGAAAATTGCAATGAAAATTTGAATAGTCTGTGGGGAACAGACAGAACCGTGACTGTTCTCTGCTCTGTTACCGGCCAGGCTACATTAAACGCGTAGCTGTGGTCCATGCTGCAACACTACACTTCCATAATAATAGGGGGAACCGGCTAAACTCAGCCTGAGAGCAGCGCAAAAGTGGAGCGCATACGCGAGGTGTACTTTTACATAGAAGTGGGTCATCTACCGGTAAACAAGAAACTACTTGCCGTACGTGAGCAGCAGGTGTAACCAGTAAAAGCATTGGATGTAGCCGTAACGCAACGCTGGGGCCTGTTGCTAAGGAGGGGGTTACCTGTGCCCGTTGAGGCTGAGGCTGTTGTAGGCCGACGGGGGCCTAGGGTGGCACCGAGAAGGGGGTCGGTGGGGCCCGGCCTGGCTGGGGTGCTGCTGCTGCGGGTGGTGGGCCGGGGACTGGGGGTGGAGGTGGAGGCTGGGCGTGGTCGGATGCCTGGAGTGGGACAGAGGCTCCGGGTGGTGGTGGTGGGGCCGGGGAGGGGGGGCCGGCGAGGGCTCTCTGCCCTGGACGAGAGGCAGGGCTGCGGGTGTCTGAGGCCTGGCGGGAGCCTCTGGACGCGGGGGCAAGGGGGTCGCGGCACGGGCCTGGGTGTGGGTCCGACGGGGTGGCGAGGACCGGGCGTGGGGGGGCCGGGCGTGGGGGGACCGGGCGAGGGGCTGGACGACGCCGCCCGCTGGAGGAGGATGCTGTTGCCTGGGGACGAGCGCCGCAGGGGGCTGGGGGGGGTCCCGGCAGCTCTCCCGGCTGCACTCCTGGCTGCGCTCTAGGCCTGACACCTGCAGGTGGCCTGGGCCTGGAGCCTCCTGGAAGCCATTGGCGGGCTCTGGAGCTGTAGGGAGGGAGGCACGGTTACCGTGGAAACCACCATCAGCACTTCATACAAACACAGACGACGACAGACCGTCACCGCAAGGTCTTCGGAAGATGGTTTGAATACGTTTGCGAACGTTTGCCCAATTTGAACGCACCACAGATGGTGTGCATTACATGCCACACGGATCGGCACCTCCTGACATCCAATCACAACAACTGGATTAGCAATGTGTTCAACGTTACTACTACTATTACTTACATGTGCATGGACGTCATACTATTGTTTACTTTGTGTAAATTAAAACAGCAGAAAAACACTCCAGCTAATGGTGTGTGTGTGTGTGTGTATATATCCTTTCATTAATTAATGTCTATATCCACTGATGAGCTGAGTGCATGTAGCATGTGTTTGGTGGCTTCTGCACATGACGGCCAACAAAAAAAAAAAAAAAAAATCACTGGCTAAGTTTCCAACTCTTTGCCAAGGGCTGGATCTCCTCCACTGACTTGCAGATGCAAGCGGTAGGCGATTACCAGCAGGTGGGCGCTTCTATATTTAGTGTTGAGTTACTATTTCATTCACATACATCCTAAACACAGAGACGTGACATGCACACTCACAAGTAAGCACGTAGTCAAATAGGAAGGTAACCATTGCAGAAGGCTGTGTTGACATGCAGGAAATTATATTAAAACAAAATTACTAAATCAAATTCACTGCATCCGATGTAAAATGAGAAATTACTTTTTAATTTCAGTTGAGTTTTAACATCAAATTAAATGACATTTTAACTGTTCATATGTCAAGCCAAGAGTCAAGTTGTCAAGTTCAAGAGTTATTACGGTAAATCTAATGTATTTATGTTCCTCGTCATAGTCATGTAAAGTACTTGTTTATTTCAACGTCATGCAATTCCACTCGCAAACATTTTCATTTAGCAGCAGTTTGCTTTCAGGTTGTTGCCCACCTGTCAATCATATGCCACGCCTATCCACTATTATCTGTCCGACTCTATCTCGATTACTTAACCCCCATGCCTGCACTGAGCGGTATAATGACCCACTCCTCCTACTATAACTACTCCGAACGGCGCTAAAGAGAAGCCCTGATCACGCAGTGTCACGTCCGGCTCCGATGCACCATGCTCTTCCACGGTCCGATCTTCACATCGCCTGGAACCGTGGCTAACGAGCTGCAACCAACGCTCTCTGCAGAAAGTAGTCCCAGCAGAGACACAATGCCCCGGCGTCATCACTCACCCGGGCCGCTCTGCGCTCCACAGGCAGAGAGGCTCATGGGGGATGACAGTGCATACATAAACTGTAATTAACTCTCCACGGGCCTCTTGGGGAAGTAGGGACACAAGCAGAGGATCCCCCCACCCCCCTCCCCTCCCCTCCAGAGAGCTGGGCTAAATCCCTCCCTTGTAAAGAGCTGTGTAGCCCAATCCCCGCGCGGGCATCTCATGGCGGCAGACAGTGCCACAGAGCTCCATCTTAGCAGAGCCGGCGCTCTGGGCCCCCCCCCCCCAGTCTCCAGACAACAGCTAACTCTACTGGGAGCGGAGGAGCAGATGAACCAGCGGAGGCACCACGGGGACCCTTGTCGCGTACACGCTAAGCGAGGTGTTAGCAGCCCCACGTGACTGGTGGCGTTGGATGCTTTCAATTCATCGTTATCGATATCTTAAAACAGCAGCTATCCACACTTGAGGCGGAGAGGCGGGGGGAGGGGAGGGGGGGGGGGGGGGGGGGGCATTAACTGGGACGTCC
>JAODOY010000006.1:3131335-3167036 GCA_025399855.1 Forbesichthys papilliferus | reverse complement strand
TCTGCCCCCCCCCCCCCCCCCCCAAACTTCCACTTTCTCTCTTTCCTTCCTTTCATCATCACGTCTCACATACTAGCAGACCCCCTTCCCCCCCCCCCCTTTCCCTCTGTCTACTATTCCTTCCCTTTGGTTTGGGAGAGAGAGAGAGAGAGAGAGAGAGAGAGAGAGAGAGAGGGGAAGAGAATGAAACAGATGGAAGTAGAGAGACAGAGAGAGAGAGAGAGGGGTATAGATAGAATGAGACAGAGAGACAAAGATGGAGAGGGGGAGAGAGAGAGGTAGAGATATGGAGGACAGCGAGAGAGACCAGGTGGGGGGGGGGGTGTTGTTGGTTGGGGCAGTGGAGGAAAGTGATTGAACATTTACAACTAGCCCGCAAATCTCATTGCCTGGTTGCCGGGCCACTGCAGCAGCGTTTATTGCCTTACACTGAGAGCCCTCAGATAGAGTGGCTCACCTCATCTCTCTGGAAGGGCAGGGAGCACGCACGCACACACACACGCACACGCACGCACACACACACGCACACGCACGCACACACCGTTAATTGAAACACCCACTCAATGCTTGCACACCCACACACACGCACGCAAACACAAACATTAAGCAAATTGCATTCTTGTGCATATACAGTAAATAGACAATGTACATACAGGATAGCACATAAACACACACGTGCGTGCGTGCGTGTGTGCGTGCGTGTGTTGGCTTCTGCAATACTTTTCCGAATGAACGACGTCCACACTTTTAAGAATATAAAAAACATTTTTGGAAAATGTCAGCGTGTCTTTAATTATCATCACATCCATATTCATATTTTCACCCTGCTTGAGAAACCCAGCTGTGTGTGCATGTGTTATGTTCAAGGACCTACTGTAATTGTGAAAGAGAGACCTTATGGGCTACTTGAACAAAACGAGTATGGCCTGCCATACAGTACACACTCCCAACTTCACTCCTTAGAGTATCTCTCCTGGTGAAGGCTGTACCATGCCTACCACGGGGAAATAGTTTGTCACGCTTTAATCTTGAGAGAGAACAAATGGGTGACTTCACCCTCTACGCACTGTAGTGCTTTTTTACAGTGCTACACCGCGAACAAGAGATCAACGGCAGTGGCCTCAGCCGTTGAGTTTGACGTGGGTGTCTCTCACGCCGGCAGTCATTTGTTTAGAAATGTCTTTTTATCATATTTATTTTCTGCCCTCCACTGCCTCTGTCTGTATTCTCGGCAGTGGAAACAAAAACCCAGCATCATTGGCTGATGCCAATGTCACTCACACGTCTGTACTGTAATTCCGGCACCACACTGGTGCAGTGCTTTCTTTACTGATTTCAGTGTTTTTTCAATTTATTTTAATTAGCAGCTACTTACCTGCAAACAGCCAGACTTCAGTTTTCTGTTCCTATGTCCTCAGAATTATTCAAACGTTACTAGGGCTGGCCCCAAATACTTGATTATTCGGGTATTCGTTCGTTGGGTGTGTATTCGATTTTAAATATTGGGATTCGAGTATTAGTTTTTTTCACATTATGCATGCATATTTTCCCATTAATCCCTGCTGTAGTTGTATAAACCCACATGTTGAAAATGCAATTGCCTGCCCTACATTGGGTCATCAACACAATCGAATGCAATTGGTTCTGTCTGAAAGAAGAGAGCAGGGCTATTCATTTAACACACGCTCTTATTAGCTAATATGCTATTGAACTGGGTGAATTGACTTGTCAATCAAAGCGGACATTTTGAGCGCATGGCTATGTTTACATGTGTGCTCACTGAAGCTAGGAATGGAAGATTACCTCTGCCAACTAATATAAAATGAATGCACCAGCCGGCCGTGCAGTATTTATTCATGTGTGTATTGGGCTAAATATTTTACTGGATTGACTGGCCCCTTGCCAGTGTAACATGATCATTTTTAAATATCGGTGGACTATGCATACTTATACATGTTATTGGTGGTCTGGAGGATAATATGAGCGTTCAAAGTTAATAGCGTTGATTACTTGCTGTTGTACATTTATGTGCTATTAAAAACCTGCAAACGGTCCTGCAGCCCGCTTTGGTTTTTAACAGGTTATGAAACATGAATTGCATGGCGCATGGGCCACAGTGTACGTAGATCAGCCAGCCAGCAGTTCAGTTCGTGTCCAAGGTGTTGTTTTGCCACACAGTACATGTTTCAGCAACATGCCACTGCATTTGTACGTTACTGCAGGTTCAATGGTTATGTTGTTGCGAGTCATATGATGTGAGGCATCTTTGCGTTATTTCTACTCCTCTGAGGTGAGGAGAGAAGCATCTTGCGTCTCTATCTCACCTGGCCTTGCTAGGCAAACAATGATTGAATGCAATACATGATTACAGAATAAAAGGTTGAATAGAGAGAGAACTTAGGTGAACTAACCCTAACCAGGTGAATGGATACACAGACAGTGTGTATACTCACAGGGAGAGTTAGCTATGTTGCTGGGGGAGGTGTCTGTGTGTTCCAGGTGGCAGGGAGGCCGGCCATGGCTGTGCCTGCCAAGCAGGCCTGTGTTGTCCTCCTCTGTTCCCTCCAGAAGCTAATTCCACCCAGACGGTCCAATCAGCAACCAGCACTGCGGGGCCAACACTGTGTGTGTGTGTGTGTGTGTGTTTAGGGTTGTATCTGTACCTGTATTGTCTCCATCTGAGACAAAAGCACCTCACACACACACACACGCGCGCACACGCTCACACGAGTTAGCAAGAGTATCCGTGAGAGCAGAAGCGACAGACGGACAAGCAAAACAAGGCGAAGGGCTTCTTTAAAGAGAGGAGAGGAGCCCGTGAGGAGACAGACAGGAGGGGAGCAGAGGGAGGCTGGGGGGGGTGTAACCCAGGAGGCATCCTCTCATGCCAAGCCTAATTACCTCCAACTCAAAGAGAGAGAGAGAGAGAGGGAGGGGGGGGGGGAGAGGGGGAGTGAGAGAGAGAGAAAGGAATGTGAAGAGAGAGAGACTAGTTGGAGAGAGGAAGGGGGAGAGAGAGGGGGGGAGAAAGAGGGAAAGAGGGGGAGAAAGAGAGAGAGGGGTGTATGGGTGGCACTAGAGGGAGAAACCCGCATCTCGGTAGATTTAATTAAAAGCAAGATGAACAGATGGAGATGACAGAGCACAGGGAAAACCAACAGGAGACAGCTCATCTGCGCAGGGCTCCCCACACCTTTCTCTATCTCTCTCCGTCCCTCCAGCCTCTCCCTCGATCATCTGTGTTCTCCACCCCCCAGCATTCTCCTGCAGCATCCCAACTCCAAGCCTCCACTTGTGAGAGATGTCGAAGGAATATGAATAGATAGGATGCAGCGCATAACAATGGAGCAATTCAATATGTATCGCGATATGAACTTGTTCAATAACGGTGATGTGATCGTTAAACTCATTTCCGGTATTTCGATAAGCTTTACATTTGTCACTGAATGACGGGGGCAGCAGTCAGCTCGCACAGTGCGACCATTTCACTCGCAAATGCAACAAATATCTTGGTGTGCAAACATGAAATAAAATGTAGGCGCACTTTGCGCGAGTGACTTCTAGCCACTATGTTAGCAGATCTAATATGCTCAGTTGCGCATTGTCATCAAATTCCCGTGCACAAGGAAAATCGTGTGGCGCGCACTGGATACCTGTTCCAAACGTGGTTCCACTTCCAACAGGGTGAGTGCGTAATTGTGTTTATTGTTAGATATTATAACTACACTCATGCGCGTTGAAAAGTGTGTTTAGCTGTTCAAATCGAGTCTCGGAGCTGAACACAAACACACTCTCATATTAGTTACCTCGTCATCACAGCTAGCTAAATCTAACAGGCAAAACGCTAACAAAACTGGTATAAAAAATGCCGGCGAATGATTCATGCTTGTACGGTTAGAGGTGGATGTGCGATCACGACGCCAGCCAGCTTTAAAACTGTGCTAAAGACCTGTGTTTACTGTACTCTCACGTGAAGCTACATTGTACGCCATCACAATATTACGATCTCTATAGTACAGTAAAATTATGCATCGTTTTATATGGCTATTAATCTAAATAGGAAGTTATAATAATATATCTGTATAGCCTAACTTTTAAAGATATAATCCATTCAAAATTAGGTTTGCTCAAATTTATATTTTCTAGCCTAGTTATGCTGGTTGTCCTTCTCTACCTTGAATACCTCCACATAAAATATGGAGACGTTTTGACATGAATTGAGAAAAAGTGTAGAAAAAATACAATATACCGTACCGTCAAAATTGAGCAAATCTACTTTAGCAGATATTATATGATAGGTCAAACCTGATAATGCAGGCCTAATTATCTCTCCTTTGCCACAAACCAAGTAATTCAGACATAATACTATAGAAATTAACATACAATGAAAACAAAATACTAAAGGTGTACAGTATAATTGCATAAGGGTTATGCTTGGTTTGAATTTCGACTTTGCTCCCATATTTTTGGCTGAATAAAGTCAGTGTAGCCCTGCCAGCTGTATTCAAGGTGAACAGAATAGAAACTACGTGCATGATGACTTGCACTACAGCCAGTGCAAAGCAGTATGGGCTGTTTTCAGGTGCCAACTATTTTTACAGTCTGTAATGTTTTCTGTGGCACGTCTAATTCATTGGACCACAGTGCTTAGTCACACGCACACCATAATGTTACTGACGTGCTAAAAGGTGAACATTCATTCTAAAATATTATAGTTTCATAGGAGGTTTCATAGACTTGGCAAATGCATTTTTCTGAAGTTTTTAAGTACTCCGTTGTGGGTGTCCTTAGCAGATATTCTGAGGCTTTTATTGTTCATATCGATATCGGAATTATACCGTATCGACCGAAATTATTAAATATATCGCGATATAAATTTGGGCCATATCATCCACCCCTAGTTCTCAAACAACAAGGACCTTCACTGTGTGTCGTGGATGTACGGTATTCTGTAGGTTGCCTTTTTAAAAGGCAACCCGCAGTAAAATATAGAAGAGCTATTTTTTCCAAATCGAGATCTGCCGCCAGTGCTGATCCAGAACAAGGAGAAGGTCACTTCATGGAGCTTCTGATCAGAAAATATAATAAGAGCGAGTCGGCCCACGCCTCTTTTTTTCTCCTCTCTCACCTTTCTCCCGGAAGAAGTCGCTTTCCATTCAAATGTAATCATCAGCGAGTGGTAATATGACCTTCATGGCTGCATGTTAAAAGGAGCAAAAGCAAAGCGCATTCAGCTCCTCTGGTCCCCGTGGCCTTTCCAGGATACACAAAGGGATCAGAGAGACAAGCGAAAACCGCCAAGTGAATTCAAAGCAATGGCAGAATAATGGCCCCTTTCACTTTGCAGAAAACTAGAAGTGCACATGCACGCCATGCGCTGAGAAGGGAGCTATACAGTAGAGTAATATTTGTGTTTGACACACATCGCCTTTGATTGACATCCCGTGCTGCGGCAGCATCATAATCACCGTAGCAACCGCAGTGATAATCGCGTATACATAACAGATACGCGGGTAAAAAAAAACAAAAAAAAAAAACAATAACAGCGACATGCTACAATACCAATAGTTTTGCAGCTTCTGGTTCCATTTATATTCCTTACTACATTAATCTCATTATCCTTTGAACCTTTTCACTGGTAATGCCAAATGCAATTTGTATTCTGAGGCCAGGCAAAAAGCTCTAAACTGATTATCCCAATATGAACCGTGGCAGTCCTCGATATTGTTGCGTCTGAAAGGGCCATCTCGCTACTGAATGGGCCCTCTCATATGCCTTCTGAGTTTCATGACACAACGTTGCGTCTGCGTTGCGAGGGATAAATTAAGCGTGTGAAAGTCTAAGCAAAGCCCTCATTTTCCAGCTAATCAAATCTCCCCCTAATCAAATTAGCACACGTAATTCCTCTGGATGCGTCATACAAAAACAGCATTATCCTCTTCCCTTGGCGCTGAAAGGCACTGGAGCAGTGCGGTGCCTCTCTCTGCCCTGCATGAGTGGCCCTCAATGGCAGAGGAGGGCCATGAGGGTGAGGCGTACGGGGGTCGGCGGTGTGGGGGAGGGCACGGTTCTTCCCAGTGGCCCCGACGGGGAAAGGCACGGCCGGGGTAAACTTTTGGCAGCGTTCAAGTTCCCAGCTCATTAAAAAAAAAAGCCCTGGCTCCATGGACACCTCCAGGGAGCATTGGAGCATTGGCTAATGAGGTACTTGTTTAATTTTCTTTCAAAGGGCTGGACATCTGTGACCCCCCACCCCCGCCCCCCTCCACACACACACACACACACACACACACACACACTCCCAATCCCAATTCTCCCTCTCTTTCCCTTCAGCCTTCAACCCTCAATGGCCTGTCAACACCTCAATCTCCACCCCCCCCCCACCCACCCACCCCACCCCCACACACACACACACATCTATGAACAGGCCGCAGGGCCCTATCTGGTTTGATGAAGTATCTCTCATTGAGTGCGGTGGGTAACACGTTGGAAGGAGTGCGGAACAATCGCCATTAACTCTGATCTCTCCCTCTCCATGAGAGTCAAAGCCCATCATGGAAACTCAATAATGGTCACGCTAAATGGATAAATGTCCACAGTCCACCGTAGCATTCTAATTGATTTCCCTTCACGAGATAATCCACTCTCCTCAATAGTGGCCGCAGCCCCTCTCGTTCACCCACACCACTCGGTCCACGCGGCAGCTATCGAGATCTGTCTGGGGTGGGCGGGGGGCCGGGGGCGGAGGGTAAAATAAAGGAATAGCAAGGACGGACGCGTCTCTTTGAGCAGTGATGAGCTAATATCTGGGTTTTTTTTTTTTTCCTGTGGTCTCGCCGGCCTCCACTAAGGCTGACCTTTAACAGAGGCTCGGCCTCCAGGCTTTGCGGGGGGCCCACGAGACACCCGGGGAGGCTTTCAGAAGCGGCACTGCGCTCTCCGTCGGCCCCTGTAATTGGAATTCAAAGCGGCCTGTGCCGCGTCTCTCTTCGTTGGGCACCTCCACTTATTTCATAATGCGCCTCGATTCCTTCATTACGAGAGCTGTCTGACTCATATTTGCACTTTGATGCCCTCCTAATGTCTCGGAGCATGTGCGGAATACAAATGGGCTGCTCTCCTCTCGGCATGCCCGGCCAAAAGACCCCCCCTGCCCCCCACGGCTTCCGGCTTACCTTCAGACATACTTTCTGTAACGACGACGAGAGGAGGGCAGAGAGAATAGAGATAGAGGGAGATAGAGAGAGAGTGTGAAGGAGGGAGAGACGGAGAGAGAGAGAGAGGGGAGGGAAGGGGAAAGGAGACAGGGAGAGGGAGAGATGGCAAAAGAACGTGAGAAAATAGAGCGCTTGTGCCAGTTTGCACAATGTAAACAGGCGCTGTGCCTCGGGGTCAGGCGGGGTCGAAGCCTTGGATCACGCATCAGCCGCCGCCGCCTTGTTATTATCCTGCTCGTCTTGTCAAAGCAGCGGGACGACGTGTACGTACGTACGTACGTGAGCACGTGCACGCGTATGTGTGGAGGTGAGGCGCGGCAAGAAGCTTCAGGGAGATTACATCTAAAAGCATAGCACTATTATTAGAATGACACTGAAGAGAGCCACCTGGGCTACCTAAAGAGCCGTTACCACACTGATAGTAATGCCCCCCCCCCCCCTCCCCATAAGGAGTACAGTGACAGCATGAAGGCCTTGTAGAGGACACCTTGTTTTTATGCGACGATGCCGCGTGACACTGAGCAGCACTGCTGTGACAATTTTCATCATAACTGTTGACAAATTCGGCGTCTAAAGTGAATAAGGAAAAATATGTTTCGAGATTCCCGAAATCATCCGCACCTGCGAGTGTGTATGAGTTGAGAAATTGTTTTGATTATAAGAGCAGCATTTCTGGGTTTTTTCTCTCTCTCTCGTAAATCTTTCAAAAATGTAAACCTGACATATTGAGGCAGCAAAATACAAACCAAAATTATAATAAGAAGACACGACGGCACTTTAGGGTTATCACTAATGCAAAACGTTAAATATAGTGAAACCACAATTAGCACAATTAGACCGCTATAACACGGACAAAATACTAGCGGAGCTTCCAGCTGGCATAATCTCCCTGTAAGACTCTGCCCTTCTTTTGTTCCAGCGCGACTCCTTGCTGCCGACGGCACCAGTTGCTAATGTGGCGCGGACCAAATGCCACCGGGTCACGACAGCGGGGGTGTCGTAAGTGTCTGCTGGACCGGTTCCCCGTGACCCCTGACCCCACCATGTGGCCTGGTTCACTGCGTGGTGGGTGGACGGGGGGGGGGTGCGATGCCCCTCCTCAAGGTTGCAGGGCAATGCTATCTATCTCTCACTGACAGCCTACGGGCTTCCACTCAAGTGGATTGACCCATACGGGTCACACTTGAGGCTCTGGTGTGACACTTCTGACCCGCTAATGTCTATTGTGTAATGGCGCGCGATGAAAACACCCTCTCCTTAAAATACTGGTACATGCCGAAGACAGTCAAGCCATGTGCCATATATTGGGACCACACATTCACCGTTGCCCATCGGTATGCCTGCCAAAGACTTAATAATATAGAATATAGAAACCAATGATGCAACACGTTCAACGCTCTCAGCTTTCAGCGCTCGAGTCAACACACGACAGGCAGTATTTCCAATGGAGATGTCAGCGAGAACATTGTTAAAAACAGTGTTAAAGAAAACAGAAGGAGGATAAAGCAACCAGTCAGGCTAACAAAAGGTCAGCATCTTACAGACTGTGAGGCACGCATGCAGCTTGCTTTGCATGTCTCAGCAGTGGGGGGGTTACACTAGGCCAACAAGCGGGCTTGATCACAACGTAGCCTTCAACTAAACTGCCGAGGTGGGAGGGAGGCATCAACTCGTGATGGAGCTTGAGGGGTGGTAACATTGGCTGCCGAAAAATACCTGCCAAGCCAATCCCCCTATTGTTCTGATCATCCAAAGCCTGGGAGCAGACCTTGAGATAGGCACAGCTCTCTCTCTCTCTCCCCCCTCTGCCAAGGTGCGAGGGTTAAGCCCTGCCAGGTTTGTGTACTTGTGTGTGTTGCACATCATCTGCTACAGAACATTCCTGCAGGCGTGTACAAAGCAGCCTAAATCATACATGACACAGAGCCAGAGGCGTCGACGCGTGGGTCCGACGTTGGCTCGCGAAGGCCCGGGGAGCCGGCGCCTCGGCTTCCTGGCGGCAGACTTTATTGGAGCGGACAGGACAGGAAAGCCTCGTCAAATACCTCGCAGGAGAGGGCTGCCGCGTGAAAAACAAAACCACGCACAGACAGACGCATTAAAGATGCGTTACAGTGGAGTTTAGGGCTGAGAAATAGAGGAATAGCTTTTACGGTAGCTTGCAATCGCAGTGTGTCCAAGTGTCCATGCAACCTCATGCTTCAGCACATTTGTGTGTTTGTGCTATTCTGATTGACAAATCTAATTAAGTGCCTCTCAGTAGAACCACAAGTGTAATTGTATGCAACCCACAACACAAATAAACAGAATCAGTACAACGTATAGTAATATGTGCATGCAATTTTAGTGCATATAATTGAAGAAACCATTGTCTTTAAGGGAATTAAGTATTTATATTTATCATATTAAAGGACATGGCGGTATAATGAATGCATTTACATGTCCATGTTTCAAATGTATTTTTTATACATGTTTATTTTGGCATATTTAGCCGGAGAGCAAATATACCGTACTTATATATAATACGTATATTTCTTACAAGAAAGACATTAGTAATGTTTCTCAAAAACGTCAATCTTAACTCAATGACCTAGAGTACACTACATATTCCATTCCAGCCCGGTACACAGATCATATAATTGTGTCACCTACATAGAAAGCTGACCATGGTGACAGGTTCTAGGGTGGCATCGCCATGAATCAACCGACGGCTGCTGCGTGTCTAGAACCCCCCACCCCCCCGGCAGATGCACGGCCATGCCCGCCTCTTTGGTTGACTTCATTAATATACATGCGGTGCTCTGTTACACAGGCGGCGGCATATGGTAAAAAGCAGGAACAGGAAACAGGAGTGATTTGCTGTTTGCTCTGGAAAACAAACAAGCCAACAGGTTGTAGCAGATGGCAGCGTTCTCTACGCGGGTGGGAAGGGGGGGGTGGGGGCTACATCAGCGTCGAGCGGGAGCTCTCCTGTGGACGAAGAGGAGTCTGACTACCCGCCTTCGGCCTGTCAAACAGTAAACACGCAAAGCGGCTCTATCGCTTTCCCGCGCGTTGAGCTTTTTATCCCGGCTTGAGCTTACCTCACACACGCACACACACACACAGGCACACACACACACACATGCGCACGCGCGCGCACACACACAAACAAAACCTTGTTTTACGGCAATTTAGAGCATCTCTAGATTTGGCGCTCTTCACAAGGTAATAGTCTGAGATTAGATTGTAAGATACTGTAATACACTTTTGCTGTAATCCTGGTCCCTTTAATAAATACTTTGTTTTGTTTTTAATTCAAATATCAACAAGCTTTCTCTTATTTTTTCAACATGCACAGAGAACGGTAAGATAGCGAAATGCGAGGAGATATTTTGTGAATTTGACAAAATTTATATTAGCTTACAATTAGCTTGTAATAGCCTAGTAGACTTTAACTTTAAGTGGGCGTGTCACCAGCAGCATTTTGCTGTGGAACCGGACGTAAGCAGTACCCAGACACCTTAATATACCATGCATGGCCTGAAACAAAGTACATTTATCTAAAAACCGATCGGTCAAATTGATGTCAGTTATAGTTCAGTTTAGTTAGTTTGTATTAACGTCATAAACAAATCCTTACACCCATACAATTAAATATAGGCCAGACTGAAAGTAAAATAAAAAAAAAAAGATTAAAATACAAATACAAGTAGTATGTTACTACTACATAATTAACTTTAATGTGGATCCCAGTACAATTTAAACACGTTTCTGGGCATGTATTTAGATTCAACGGGGTTTCGCCTTCAGTTATCCAGCTCATGGGCCTGGCAGGAGCATCAAAGGAAGGGTAGATGAGCGAAGACTAGCGTTGTCATTACCCTGGTCTGCAGGAGCCCTCAGATGCCCCCTCCCCCCCCCCTCCCCTCCCTCCCTCTCTATCCCAGCCAAAGCCTCCCTAGAGGGCAGAGTCTGGTGATCGGTGAGCTGAATAATGGACTGAATGGTGAACATGACCAGATGGACTGTGTCTGTCTGAGATGAGCTACTGGGGGTTGTCACCTGCAGGCGGCAGGACAACATCACTTCTCACTGCATGGAGGGCTGGTGGGGGGTGGGGGGGGGCTGTAACCCTGTCGCTGCTGCAGAAACAGACAGGCTCTCCTGCAAGTTGGCATCATTACGAAGCTGGGCAAGGACGATGGCTGGATCTACGTGCAGTATTTATGTGTTAATATTGAAGGTTTAACCGCACAATGTTTTGCAGTCCATGAGGCCTCAATCACTACGATGTTTTGGGTGATGCCTTTGTATTTTTTTTTTAATTTATTTTTTTATTATTCCATTCCTTTCCATGCTTTTACAGAAGTTGGCCTTTGCCGGCGTAGGACTACAGCTGGAGTCTGCAGACACGCTCCGCTTTCTTGGTAGTTGCCACAGCTGCCTTTGCCATCATGTACTGTAGATCTCACCTACAAAATCTGTCCCTGTACGAGCATGTGCTCTATGACCCCATAGGAACCCACCCTGACAGACCAACCGGCTGCCTGGCTGCCGGCCGTCCTGTTCCCGTAAAGTACATGTTTAATTGGTAGAATGACTTATATTATTTAGTATTATAAAGACTATTAGTAGTATTTCCCAATCTTCTCCAATCACATTGATTGTTTCTGACAAAACAAATACAAAAACCAACCTACATTGCAGAAGCCCATTCTAATGGGCATGTATGTCCAACTAAACATTTTCTTAATTCTTCTCTTAATTTCTTAATCAAAACAGTATCGGTCCGCGTTCCTCCGCCTCACAGAAATGCATTGTGAAGCAAAGCGTAGCACTGCGGCTTTGTTGATATGAGCGGTGTTCGCCACTTTGTTTATGTTCCTATTTACATGGCTGTGTGGAAGTATCGGATTAGAGAACGGTAAAAGTATCGAATTAGAAAACAGTAAAAGTATCGGATTAGAGAACGGTAAAAGTATCGGATTAGAGAACGGTAAAATAGCTAAATGCGAGGATATATTTGCTGAATTTGACATAAAGCGTGCTAGCTTACACTTAGCTTGCAATAGCGGACTGTACCTTTAAATAAACAGCTTTAGTTAGCCTATAGGTGTAGTGAATAAGACTCTCTCATGTATATTTACACAGTATGTGTACATGTCGGACAGAGAGTCAGACATTGAGCACCATGCACACGGCATCTCAACATGCACTGTAGAAATCTCATGTGACGTCCTGTGGTGGTTTGCTTCATGTAACTGATATACTATATTTATGAGATAAAAAACATGGCACACATCCAGACTACAGAAGAGTCTTTCATGTTGCCCCGAGGCTGTGTATCCAAGGCTGTGATTAAGATGCATCGGCTCACGTCTCGAACACCGGCCGCTAATTTCCTCAATTTCATCATTTGCACTTAAGATTGACTATCATCACCTTGAGCTGTATGGCAATTAACATACATGGATCGCTAATGTTAATGATTAAGACGGTTTGCGGGAGCTGATTAAAATATTTCTCAGTGATTAGCGAACGGTAAACAACGTGCCGAAGGCCAGGCCTGATGCGCGTCGCCGCAATCAAGCGCTGACAGGCAGTGACTGAAGGAGACAACATGCAAACAGAGATGGAGAGACGTACAGCGACAGACAAGAAGGAGAGAGAGAGAGAAAATAAAGGATCCATAATTAGGCAGCGCCTACTCCCTCTCTCTCTCTTCCCCGCGCTCCCTAAAGAAAAGAACCCTGACTACTTAATTGGAGGAATCATATTTAGTCAAGCGCCCCGTCGGCTCAAACCTACATCATTAAAGTTGCCAGCTAGCAAACATCAAACACGAGGCAGCATTAATGAAGCAGATGTATTAATTTCCCATTTATGAACAGCTAAGCAACTCACTGCCCTGCACCCCCCCCCCCCCCGTCAACACACACACACACACACACACACCCTCCTCTCCTCTCTCTGTCTGACAGCACTATTAATGATCTTTAATGCCCCACAGGCAGTAATAGGCCCCGCTGGGAGAGCAGAAACACAGCGATTTGTATAGAGGATTTAGACATAACAGAGGGAGAAAGGGACGAGAGAGGGACGAGAGAGAGAGAGAGAGAGAGAGATATCTGAGGGCTCACAGGGACAGCCGACGCTGCAGAATAATATATGACAGCCTCGAGATTAAATCAAACCTTCTGCTCAAAAGGGCTAGAGCGGCTGATTGTCACAAAAAATCGAGTCGCTTTTTTAAACACCCCAGGGAATCGGAATCAAACGCAGACAGCACAGGGAGGCAGAGGACGAAATAAATAAATAAATAAATAAATGAATAAATAAATAAACAAACAAATAAACAAACATCAACCGCCGTCTGACAGTTACACGCACAAGGAGAGACAGACCGGAGACAGGTCCAGAGGATGGCGGCCTGTCGCTGGTGAATCTCAAACCGCTCTCATTATGAGACGACCCACAGAATGCCAGGCTGTTGATTTAACATCACGCCTAATCAGCACCAGTGGTAATAACAGGTTTTACAGCAGATAACAATGCAAATGGCTTGTTCCCAAAATGTAAAGGGCAATTACAGTACATGCGCTCAAATTTGAGTATAATTTTACTAATGGTATTTAGTTTACAATTCTCCATCTTAAGTCACTTGCTAATGCCGCTAGTCAGCACTACTCGACTACTCTACTCAGTGTGTGCACCTCTACTGTAATCAGCTAGAAAGAACCGGTTTACCGTAACCAGGCAAGTGAGGACACAATAAAAAGCATTAACCTACAAATTAGCTATGATGTGTTTTCAGGCCTGTAGCTTTCTTACCGAAGCTCACCCTTAAAATCGTTTGCTTCTTTGCTAAGCTCATTTACAAGTCTCCGGAGACCTATCTTAGTAGCTGTGTTTGTGAGGACAATAATGCCAGGCAAAGCTATTTACACATTCGCAGACAGCAAAGTCAATGGGCGGTTTTCCCCAGTCTTCAACAATTAAAAGTTACATTTTACCATCTTGAGCCAATCAATATGCCAGCTACAGCTTCAGCAGAACAACACATTAGCAGTCATCGTCTGCTAAACTTTATAATGCGCGTAGAGGAGGAAAATCGCACCGTGGCAAGCTAATTAGCTGTAGCCCACAAGTCCTGTGTGTCAGCCCTGCCAACAGACGCTCCACCTCCAGTGTCAAAACAGGCGACATCTACAGAGGTACTCTGGGGTCGGTTGGTCTCTCTCCCTCTTCCTCCCTCTCTCTCTCTCTCTCTCTCTCTCTTCTTTCTTCAGATAGTGGCACCTTCATTTCCTCGCTACCTCTACGCGGAAGGCAACAGTGGGGTTAGGCTGCCAGCGATGTGACGATACGCAGAGTGTGTGCGCGGCTGGGGGTTGCAGATAGAACACATCCTGTCAAGCAGCGTCAGGCTGCCTGCATAATGAAGTGGGGAGAGCGGTGGGAGGCGGGAGGAGAAGGGGGAAAGAACTGAGCAAAAAGGGGACTGGTTGCATTTGTGGCTGCTGACACCAACGCCACCGCAGTCTGAGGGAGCAGGATTTCCATACGGCTGTCGTCATTTAGTTGTGGCCTGACTAATTGTCAGCGCACCTGTCAAAGTATGCCTGCAGTGTCTGGCCGTTCCTGCAGCTACCTGTCCAAAACAAGCCCCTCATGATATACTGGGGCTTTCAACACCATTTATTTTTCAATAAACCATAATTAGTCATCTTGATCTACTGTAGCACTTTAAACAACAGCTGAACTCCATTCCCAGCCCCATAATTTGAGGTTCTGACACCCTATCCAACCATGGTATTTTAGAACCATGTTTTTGTCACTGAAACAGTACCCAGGTAACAGTAATGGTCGCTCTAGGCTAAATACCATTAACGACCTCATCTCCAGAAAAACAAGTAAATTAACAGCTACAATAGATTGTATGATAACACCTTAATGTATCACTATTGTTTGAATATCAATAAGCTACTGCACTTGTGGTGTAATCATCTTTTTGGCATAGAAAATATAATTATTATACATTTAAAAATGTGTAGGGGTTCTTTAATCACACCATAGCACACTCCTTCTCATCTTATATTAATGAATGTGATATCAAATAAAGTTGTCTCGATTAACAAGTTGACAATAACCGACCTCCATGGTAAAGCGAAATAAAGATTCTTTGCATTTTCAGCAGCCTTCAGTCACGTTGAATGCTTCCTGGAGAGTTGTAGCATGTATCATCATTGGACCCTTCTAGATCAATGCCTTCTTTTATCATGATGTGTTTCTTATGACTTATATACCCCCATCCACACAGACACACACACACACACACACAGCTCCCCTCTACACCTTACGGTTTTATTAGGATTCATATTCGGATTGATGTGTCTTTGCTAGATGATATAAATCAATGTGAGAACCCTACACCAAAGAGCAGCCTTAAGACCCTGTCTACAGGGGCGGGGTACCGCACAGAAGCAAGGGTCTGGAACCACCAGATTGATTGATTTGCTTTTGTGGTGGGGTGGGGGCTGGGGTGGGCGCGGGTGGGGGCAGTGTGGTCTCAGCATCGTGCTCTTTGTATCCCTGCATCAAAATCGCCACTCCTCTTTTTGTCGCTCGCTGTGTCCTCTTTATACCCAGCCAGAGCCATGGAAAGAGAGAGTTACGCCAACGGAAGTTTGACATTTTCAGCGGTCACATGACAAAATGAATAGATATACATATATACAGATATATAACTACATTTTTTGGTAATTAGTAGTCAAAAAATGCACCGACTTACATTTAAAATAGAATTTAGTATTTAGGCTAACTTCCGTGAAATTATTTGAAGCTACACGATCTGCCATTGTTGTGAAAAAAACGGTCCGGTCCATTGGAGTGAACGGAGATGACGCGACTCTCTTTCCATGGCTCTGTACCCAGCGCCTTTCGTCATCCTTCCTGGACACCGCTGCCATGATCTACCGCCAGCTCTCCTCTGGGGCTTTCCAGGGAATTGATTGCCAGGGGACTGTGCCGTGTGGGGGCCATAACGATCAAGGCTGCAGATCATTAGTCTGGACCACTGTTTTCCACTTCTGTGCAGGGCTGGGGACCATACACCCCCTTCTCCTCCCCCCCTGAGTCACAGCCCCTGTTAAATTGCCTTCCCTCTTCTGCCTACCCCGCTGCACCCTCACGTCACACCTCGTGATCCTCATCCATCTTCCTCAGACCCACAGCGTTTATTTAAGGGGCCATTTTCTGTTTCGGACGGAGCCGGCGGCGCTTATAGGCCATGCGAGTCTCGGTACCCTTCCTGCCCACTGACCTTTACCACAAAAGACAGGTAGATGATAAATGCTTCTTTTTGAAAGAAAGGCGAGAGAGAAAAAAAAAAAGGAAGTACTAAAAGAGCAAAACCCCGTATCCCAGACATCTTGTGACAAAAGGTGTTGAATGGGGGGACAGACAAAGTGGTCTACTGTACAGCGTCATGGGTTTATAACCGTCTCCATTATCCAGTCTGAAGAACAATGTGTACTGATTTGCTCCATTTGCTCATTGACAATGTGCTAACACACAGAGAGCCTGATTGAGCTTTTCATAGGTGTTTTCAGCGAATAGAGCCACTATTGTTGTCTCGAGAACTGAGCAAAGCCATCAGTGTTTTATTCTTCTGTCTCACTCGACAACCCTAAATATGACAGAACAATAGAATGATGCTCAACTCCGCCAATCACCCTCTTTCAGGTTCGGTGACAACAACCACAGGCTGATCTTCTATGTTGTAAACACTTTAAATGACTGCGCCTATGGTGACAGATGTGACCCGGCTAAACAATGGAGACGGTGCTGGCATTAATAAATCAAGTTGAAGTCATCATTACTCACGTCATAAAATGAAACAACCGCTCAGAGGAAGAAATAACATCCAGCTGCCTTCTGGTGGTTTTAACCTCGGTTCAAACGGATCAACTTTCTCAAACTCCTCTGTGTCTCAACACCGCTTCATCTGACGTATATTCTTCAGGAGAAGGATGAAACCAAAACCACTCTAGCGAACATTTTTGCTATATTAAGAGGCCAAAAAAATATACAAAAAAAAACAACACACCACCACCAAATGGCAGCATTGAACAACAGGCCTCTAAGACGCCTCTAGTGGCTCTACATAAGGCCTTGGCATTGGCACTAGAAGCTCAGAGAACCAGAGCATGTGCCTGGCAGCATCCACTGGCAGCTCCGATGTACAACAGCATTTAAGCGAATCTAATAAGGAGAGTGAATGCTTCCCGTCGCTTTGGCATGGCTGTGCCTGGGCCCTAATCATTCAAATATTTTGGCAGGAGGCAGTGCCCTGCTTCTCTTCCAAAAGAGTATAATGAGACACCGAGCTCTTAATCACAGCCGATCAGTTCAAATAAATGAAAAGAGAATCAAAAGCATTCTCTGTCGAGGCGGTTCGTCTCTCCGTCCAAATGAGCTGACGGAGGGCCAGATCTGAGATGAAGATGTACCCTGGAGAGAGAGAGCAGCTTTTCCCATGATTTGAACAGGGAGTGTCTCTTTCTAGCTGGATGCAGTGAGGAATGCAGGCAGCTTTTGTGCCATTCCCTTGAACAATTGGTGCTCAGAGATGAATACATCTGCACACATATGGAGTTGGAGGCTTGGAGCATACATATATTCAGGCTGGCCAGAATAAACATGTCTCCCATATCGCTCCAGATTTTTTATCAAACACTCCACGCTATTGATTCTTTTACACCTCAGATGCTTTCTGGAAGCCCATGCAAAGTATTGTAGTAGCTCCAACACCAGCATCCAAACACAATAATTCACAACACTATACTTGCCAAGCCTCATCTCCTGCCAGTCAAAAAAATTAAAATATAAATCAGTAAACTCCACTTCTTTCTGAGATGGTGGTTATACAAATGTTGCTGTCAGATGACAAGGTGGGAAAACATTCTGTTAATCCCCCATTCCCCTCCTTGAAGCCTCGATGGTTTGGAGGACAGACGAGGGCTGGTTCACAGCTTGCCTGGGAGCGGGCGGGGTGAGACTGAACCCAAGACAGGCCGCCGTCACCGTGACGAGCAAATGTCACTTCCCATCTTCGACAGCTCTGACATCCTCGGCCACGGGGGGATGGTTAAGCGAAGGAGAGGAAGTGGACTCATGCGATCGGGAACAACGGCTGCGGTCTGGGGTGTTAGAGTGATGAGAAGTCATTGGTGAGTCGAGTAGCACGGCACTGTGCTTTAACGCTCCCGCTTTCAACCGGTGGAGCTGTCGGCGGTAATCACGCCTGTAGCGAAGAGGTGCGAGGGGGGACGATAAGCCTGGATTGTCAGCTGTCCCCCCCTTCCCTTCCCTCCACCACCACCGGCTCCCTCTACCCTTTATGGCCCTCTCCCCTGGGTGGAGAGAGAGCGGGGCTGGGTCTGGGAGCAGAGACCAGCGGTGAATCATCCCTCCCCAACAGAGGCGCGTCGTCCTGCTAAGTGAGTGCGAGTGAATGTCTGAGATAACGGAGGGAAAACTAAGTGATACGTTATGGCGCCTAAAGATTTCCATTACAAATGACATGGCGGGGGTGTTTGCATGTTAAACCCCCCCCCACCCCCACGCAGACTTGACACCTATTCTATTATTTCATTTTATCCGTGAGCTCAGACTGATGAAACGTTAATAACCGGCACGTTACTCTGCGGAGACGATGACAGGCGCCGCCCGCCGTCAAAGGTGCTGCTGTTGCGGTCTGTTTCGTAGTGACGTGGCGCGACCATACCCGGAGACGAACAGTGATTACGAGCGCGGCAAACGAGAAGCCGCGCGTGGCGGGTGGCACCCGACAAATAAAATAATAAGCCCGCACTGCAGGTGAGAGACAACGGGCACCCAGTTACCAGTTATCCTCCTCTTGTGAGCATTACAATCCTGTACATTGTTTAGCGTTAGCGGAGCCAAGTAAATAACGGAGCCCTGGACGCACCTGTGTGAACATCGATGAGAAACAGCTCTCTCGTTAATAAGTGACATGCTCTCTTCCTCACCCCTGTCTCACTCTCTCGTCTGTCTGTCTGTCTGTCTGCCTATATATCTCCCTCTGGCCCTCTCCCTAGCTACCCCCCCACCCCTCTCTCCCCCTCTCCCCCTCTCACAGCGGAGCCTTGCTCTCATGGCCATTAAAATAATATGGCCTAACCTGTGCCGGGGTTAACCAGCTAATGTCCTCGCCTACTGCGCCTCTGTGGCCATGAATAATGCAGATCCGGCTCCTAAACAAGCACACAAATTAATGTATAAATCATATAGATCACCCGGGTCAGGGCTATTTCATTAGTGACCCTCTCGCCTTCCCCGTTCCCCGCCTCTCTCTGATTCACTCCTGTCAGGTTGATGGTGGGGATACCCCCCCACCCCCACCCCTTTATGTATAAACATCCAGTTAAAACCCCTGTTGGGTTAATACCTGGCAAGAACTTGGGAGTGTGTATTGCAGCGTATGACGTGTATTTAAGCAGTGGCTCACCGGCAACTTCGGAATATTGGAAATGTTTTTTTAATAATGTAACAATTACTTCAACAGAAAGATAGAAAACGCACCTGGCTTTTTAATAAACAAATCGCGTAGAGGTCGAAATACATGTTAAAGACTCATGGAGCTACTAGAGGATCATTTTTAGGCGACGGTGTTTTGCAATATAATTTCCTCTCCAATAAACACATTTCACCCCGTTGGTTTACATTCTTCTCATCTCACTCTCAATCCAACTGCCGAGAAAAGCACCAAGAGCAGCCAGTGATCCCGTTAAGCTGTTTCGGCGACGTTTTCCAGATGCTGCCGATAAAACGTGGAATGCTGTAACCATGGTGAAGAAGTGAGAGAAATGTGTCCTTGGTGTCAAGCAGTGACAGCAGATCGATAAGGGTTTCACACTCAAGAGTGGGGTGAACCAGACCAAGTGAATCCAAACACCAAATGCCCCACAAAGCCGAGTGCTAACCTCCTCATTCAGACATCCAGCAGCGCGTATAGTCACGTAGCGATACAGTAGGTGATGAAGGCGTGTGGGCTCGGGGTTTCAATCCCAATGGTGGCACCTCCTAAATCCTGAGATTTAGGAGGTGCCACCTCCTCTTGCCCTCCCACAAGACAATTAGGGCCTCTCACAAATATATTCTTTAACCCCAGCACGTCCCCGAACACTTTGCATGGGTCCTGAAGGTGCGTACCCAACACCCACACACCCCCTCTTTCTATAGTTGAAACAGACGTACTTTTCAAGGTTAGTCAAGGCCTGACAACCACAAAAGGGAGTAGATTGTGCAAGAGTGTGTGTGGGAAGGGGGAGTGGGGAGGGGGTGGGGAGACAGAGCACGTTTAGTTCACGGAGACAACAACCCTTGTTTCATTTGTCAAGTCTTGCATGTGCTCCATCAGACAAAGCCGCTTCGAGCGGAGTCATTTCCCTCTCTCCCAATTACAAATGAGTCCATTAGTTGGTCTGCGCTGAGCCCTCCGCTGCCTCCCAGTAATGGCTTGTGAGATTTCCATCATAATCATAATGGCTCCCAAAGCAGCCATGAGTGCAGATGGAAGGTCGCTCGTGGGCAATGAGCTGTCCCGCCACCCAGAGGGGCGCGCGCGCCTTCCGCTGTGTCACGCGGCGCCTCCCTCGACCTTGCACGTGCGCACGCCTGCGTTGTCTCACCGCGTGATGAAGAGACGGCCGGATTAAGGGAGGGGAGGATGGGGGGGGGGATGAGGGAGAATAAGATGAAGAACAAGCACCCGCGCGCGCGCCTGCCGCTGATAAACATCGTGAAATTGGTGTCTGGGCCGCGACTGTAGACACTCCATCACGCGACGGCAGCCGATGCATGAATGCTGAGACCAAAATGCCAGCCTCGCATTAGTCTGCACACACTGACATTCTCCTGGTCTGCTTCCCGTCGTCGTGCCGCTGTGTTGCCGAAAGAGAAATATCATTATGGGCCCGGCTGCCGCCAGTAGTATGACTCACTGCCGCTTGACATTCCGCGCACGTCGAGGTTCCTTTCACCGGCCGTGGAACATGCCAGCCAGCACATCTGCATCTTTCTGCCAATTATTTTCTGAATGTAGATTTTTTATAGCGTTCCCTGAGTGGGTGGTGTTTATGGCGCTATAGCTAGCTAGCTGGCTGGCAGTATAGCAACACAGCCTGTGGGACTTATGTGGCACGTTATATGCCCGACTGTGTGACCGACTGAAGAACAATGTGTTGTGAAAAGGGTTCAAAGCCTAGCTGACCTGACATTCTCATGCACAATTCCAGTTTAATAAAAGGCTCCGGCGCATGCATGGAGACACTTCCATATGTGCAATCAATAAAATACAATCAAGGCGGACTGTGTAGGTCTTGGACGTGTTCAGAAAAATAGGACACCATTTTGTGTAGACGCTTCTACTGTTTGTACTGTAAGGAGTCATAGAGGCACTAAGGAATGCAGCCGTGGTACTATTTAAGTACGCTTGCCTCTGTGATATTCCTCCTGGGCATGTTAGTTATTTTCTTAGTTTATCGAGATATGATTCAATCACCATCTGTATGAAACAGAAATGAAGCCACAATTACAGTATTAGACATACTGTACCGTGACTGGATTCCACTGGCAAAGTCCATGTAAGCTTCACACTCGCACAACATAATACAGTGAATTATTAATGGCAGTAGCAGTGTAATAATCAGTAGGTACAATTGAAGGGTGTGCCGGCCCCTGCAGTCTGGGGCAACTTAAAGACAGCTTATCTCCTACAGAGTTAAATCAAAAGGAATGGGGGTATATTATGCTTACACAGCCTTTGTTTTACATTAGCCGTTAGGGTGTTCTAATGATAGAGAAATATACATAAGGGTCAGCCATGGTTCCACACTGAGGTTGAGCCCCATGGGAGGCCTGCCATATCCCTTCTGCTTTAATTTGAAATAATTCACAGGCAAAATGGTGGCGACATGATTTATCCCTTATTACATTGCTTCTTAAGAAACTGTCAGGCAGCCTCATGAATTCATTCATCTCCATAAGCTTCCTCAGAGCCACTTAGAGCCTGTGTAATCTGGGTGAGACCCCTTATCTCTTCATTTGCACAAGCCAGGAGACTATCAATTCCTGTCCAGGATGTGGGCCAAGGGAATCAGAGCAGAGGTGTTTGGATATAGCCAGGCCAAATGGCGGTGACAGGGAATTGATCGCATCCTCGAAGCACCACGTGGGTGTTTCGTTTCACAGCATGCGTCCGCATATATTTGGTTCCTCGTACTGTGCCTTTAATTCAATGTAGGACACTATGGGCAGACAATTTTCCATTATGAATCACTGATGTGTTTTCATTGTGCTAAACTCAACACAGTGGCCTCATAAATCTAGACAATGGCTGAGAGCTTATTAAGAAACAAAATGGATCCCGTGAGGATGGAGCGCCCACCAAACTGGGGAATTTCATTTAATTTCCCTGGGGCCATCTATGTCTTGTACACATAATTAGTTGCCCAACACGCAATGCTGCTTGTGTTTTGTCAATAAGTCCCCCCAGGACCAATCAGGACAGGGGTCGGACATGCCTCTGTGACCTGGGCTACCAGAAACTAACGGCACCACCTAATTACGCTGGCCCTAACAAGCAGTGTGCTCGTGGCGGAGAGGAAAAGACATTGGGCTGGGGAATGAAGGGAAGGAAGGGGAATCAGAGAGGGAGGGTCTATAGCTTACAGCCAATCCTATGGGGGCCTGGGTGTGGTTTTGGAGTGGTTGTGGCTGCCACCTCACAGGCTAGGGTGCTGTTGTTGACGTCGTCGCGGTGACAGGCCCACTAGCGTATAGTCCCTCATTTAGGATCGTCCCACGGGCTCACGCACTACAGGCGATTAAGGACAGCGCGTCCTGCCTACCACAGTGTTTACACATTTGCAGTAGGCAGCAATACTATGCAAAATGTACGACGCTACACGTGTCGATTTATCGTTACTCAACACTTTACATTATTATATTTTGTTGAAGACAAATAAAGAAATAGTAATAATATTGGATGTAATATCAGTATATTCATACATTATCTCTAAATATTAATCAGGAAACTACTGTGAGCAATAATGTGAAATTTGGGATATTACATAAGCTCAAATATATAATAGTATACAGGTATAGCTACATTATAGCGTGCCGGGCATACAGGCCTTACCAGGGACGGAATTCAAAACTTAAAGGTACAGTCAGCTATTGCAAGCTAATTCTAAGATAATACACTTACGCATTTCGCTATCTTACCGTTCTCTGTGCGTGTTGAACAATGTATCTGATACTTCTACTCAGACCTGGCTCCGTAAACAGGAAAATAAAAAAATTACAAAACATCCAGTCCAGAGGTTCTATTGCTGTCATCAACCATCTGACTGAAACACACACACACGCACACATATCTGGTGGAGAAAGGCTGCACTGGTTTGAGAGACAAAGCCAATTCCTGTAGGTAAGCTGAAACTGCTCCTGGGAGGAGGTTGGATCAGCAATGAGCCAGTCAATTCTAAAGCCAGCTGTCGGCAGAAATCATGGGCTAGACCAAAGGGCAATGCCGGAGCAGTGTGTTTCTGCACAAGTGACTGGGGCTCAGTAGCCGAGGCTTATGGGTAAGGTGAGCCGAGCCTCGACTGACATCCGCCGAGCACTGAGAGAGAAGTTTAACCTCTGCGTGTCAGAGAAGTCCCTCTCAGCTGGTAGTGCAGCAGAGGCACAGTGCAGGGGAGAGACTGGAAAGGACACAGGCAGCAACGGACGAAGGCTCCTGCATAACAACATCATTTTTTTGTGTTTTTTATTCATACACAGGAGGCCAGAGTTTCCAGGGACAGTGGTTTGCACCCAAAGGCTGCCTGCATGCATTATTAAAGGACGGTAACTGGCAACACCGCCTCATAAATAGAGATGATCACGGGGGCACCCGAGGATCCAGGCCACCGCTCTCTCTTGATCGGCCACAAATCCACCGGCCTAACAAGACCCCCGCATGCATGCATGCAGAGCGACCCTTTCTCAGTTGCCCTGTGATTGGCGGTTGCCCTTACACCCGACACAACGACACTGCCATTTCTCATGGGTATTAACAAGCTTTTTTTTTTCTTTTTTTTTTTTTGTGGGAGGGCAGGTGTGAGTTTGGCTAAATGGGGCGTGGTTGAACAAATAATGGCCGCAATTACGTTAGCTAAACTATGCTCATGTGATGTGCACTGCTAGTGAGGGACATTTACATCAGATTACTTTGAGCATCTAAGGGCGTACTTTAGGGTGGCTAATTGGTTTTAGGACAATTATTTTGTCCACATAATTGTTCCACTGGAATATGTCCTTGATGTCCGACGTGCATCCCGTACCTTCAGATTACTGAGCATGCAGTGTTTTTCAGCTTTTGCCGACACTGCTCGGTGGTTCTTTGATACCCACAAGTAAGTAGATAGCTCGTGTGTTGTATATCTAGTTGCTCCTGAATACTCTCTGCCGTAGACCAAAGTGTTCCCTTTGAATGCTGTTTGTAGTGAAACAACTGTCGCGTCGATCACTTCAGTTCCGTCCTCCGGGCACGTTTGCGATCACACTGATGCGTACCGCGCCCGAGTCCAACCACGGTTAAACGTGCCACACCAGGGCACGGTATGGAGCGATCACACTAGTCAAACGAACCGGACTTTGGGGTCAAATGAGGTCAGGCACGGTTTAACTGGGGCCCAGTGTGAGTACGCCCAAAAGAACACATCTATTTGGATTTTCGTTTTTTCATCTTTTCCTTACAGACGTGTGTGTGTGTGTGCTTTGATAGCTTTCATATTGTTTCCACAGCCAAGCCTCCGTCTATGAGGCCACACTCATAAAGTATCTGATAGATGTAAACAGTTTGCCTGGAAAATTCATCCTTTCCAGGCCAGGAAAGAGGAAATGGATTTCTTTATTCACAAGAGTGAACACCTCAGCCAAACAACATACTTAAGGTTTTTGTTCACGATTGAATTATTTTAGCTATTGCCTATGTCTTTGGCTTGTGTTGGGAATTGAATCATTGGCTTTGAAACCTGATTCATTGTGGTGAGAGATTTTCTTCCTTTCATTCAATTTCAAGGACTTGGCAACCTTGCCCTATTCAAACGCACATTATTACCTTATTTTGTTGCTATAAATGAATGGTGACGCTGAGCTAGGAAGAAAATACCACAGTTTGTATAATATTACATCTCAAAGCAGGAGTCAAATCTATTACAGTGCCAATTGTTTGATATCAGAAACTGTGGGCTGAAGCATATCAAAACTAGAATCAGCAGATAATATAGTTAAAAACACAATTTAAATGATTCCATAAGGCCTCCAGGCTGTGGTGTGCACATTTGTAACTAAGCTTCTCTTACTACGATCATGACACTAGATTATATTTAAAGCCAAACCAGAACTATCCTCATAATTCAAATTAAGCACAGTATTACTGTCCTACACTACCTTTACACACACAAACACACACACACACAGTACATACTGATGACCAGAAATAAATGTGTGACTGTAATTCAACTTTATCCTGTAATCCATAGGCCAGGGCTATTTAACTCCAGTCCTGGAGGGCCGCACCCTGCATGTTTTAAATCTCTCCCTGTTCCAACACACCTGATTCAATTGAACGGGTCGTTATTCTTGAGTTGAATATCCCTGCCCATAGGCAGTGATAAGGACAGAGAGGAGGCCTCTTTAAAAATCATATACAGTAACATTACTGTTGTTACTGTATGAGACTGGTGGCTAATGGTGTTGATGATTGAGAAACTCTGGGTTTCACCATACTATATAATTGCATGTTTTATAACTGCTGAAGTGTTAACCTAGCCAATCGTGTGATTGCACTGATGCAAGTGCTCAGTTGCACATATGCAAACATATTATGGGGCAAAGACACCAAACACATTTTACTGGTGATTCTGTATGCATTTTTGCATTTTTGATGTAAAAGTGCATGGCTGGCTCTCTCCCAAATAATTTAGATAGGGGCCTTATTCCAAAAATAACCAGAGAAGTGTTTATGTACGTATAACCCCCAGCCATTTCCAAGATGGCTGCCGAGCGGCCAGACTTGTCTATATGGTCTGTTGACCTAGGCCAGCCACATTGAATGATTTTGATGTTGCCTGCATTGCACCCAAATGCATTACCCTATGTACATAATCTGTCCGACAACAGGATGCAGGATGACATGCTCATAAATGCTGAGGGGAGCTGGGGATCCCGCTGATTATTGTCCACATCTGAAACGCTGAGCGTTAGCAAGCGGTGATGCACTCTGACAGAATGGGGATTTACCTGCTGGGACAGCAATAGGGCTTGAGGGTTGACGGGGGGGAGGGAGGGGAACATGCTAAGACGCTAGCTACCGTAAATGGGTCACATTGAGGCACACGCTGTCGCTGAGGTTGGAGGATGGTCACAGTCCCAGAAGCATTATGCTGCCACTTAGCTAGCTGCCACAGCCCCAAGACTACTCAGTGTGAACTGGCTCTATCTGCCAAATAAACAAGTTAAACACTGCTGTTCTGCTGTTTTGTATACAGTAGACCAGAGGTAGCCAACGCGGTGCCTGCGGGCACCTGGTCGCCCGCAGGGATGACAAGAGTCGCCCGCAGAGCATGTTCTAAAAATAGCACTATTTGCCATGGAGCACCATCTAAAAATGGTATTTAATTGTGTTGCTTCTTTATTTTAAACCAATAACACTTGCATTCATGTAGATTTGAAAATGACCCTATAAAATTTTACATTTACAAAACAATGTTGTATGAATTAACTGATCTTGTCTGGGGTCAAAGTTCAATATTGTCTGCGTGACAACAAACCATCTCACTATGCTCAGACAAGCAAACCGCCGCAGCTACGGGAGCAACTGTAATAAATAAACAAAGACAAACATGGCAGAAAGCTCAATGTAGTATTTTTGCAATGATTGTGAGTAAGATATTTTTTGTAAACAAAGTAGGCCTATCGCATTTGTCTGACTGTGGCGACGGCAAAGTGAAGCAATTTAAAGACACTTCTCTCCGATGTCCAAGTGGAAGAGTGTCGGCTATGTACAGAGCAGCTGAACCGGGATCTGGTTATACATGCAGGTGGTTTTAGTAGCCTATCCAATGAGAGTCCATGTACAGCAGCAGTACCGCAGCTGGTGATGTTTATCCAAACGGTGTTTGATGGAAACGGCACATGTCACATTTAAAGATGTGACAGTTAACGGTATTGTAAGCTAATACACTTTTTGTAAAATTCAACAAACACTGTACCTCCTCACATTTTGCTATCTTACCGATCTTTCTGCATGCAAAAAAAAAAAAATCTGGTAGCCTACTTCTACACAGCGTTGTGCTCCGTAAATAGGAACATAAAGTGGCAAACAAAGTGGCGAACACCGCTCACTAGTACAACAACGGCGCTTTGCTTCAAAATGTACTGCAATATGTGATGTAGGCCTAACAGGTGTGACTTCAAACACAATGAATCAACAAAAGTGCTCATTCATACAAAACTGTCAAGAAAGATACAGTACACACAAATAAGAGATGTGATAATGATGACTTTCAAATGTTCAAACGAAAAGATTGAGATTTAATAACAGAAATGGTGTTGCATGCATCTGTGATAACATCACATGTGTTGTTATTATTGTGAGGAATCATTACCAGCAGCCTATATATGAATATTTATTAATAATATTATCAGTAAAGGTGAATCATGTTCCTTTCTTATTCAGGACGTTTCAAACAAGTAGCCCTTCATACTACTAAATAGTACCCTTGAAGTAGCGCTCAGCTCCAAAATGGTTGATGACCCCTGCAGGAGACCTTTCGAGACCATTTCAAGACATGTCAAGTTACATCCACTGCCTTAATGAAGTCAGTTGTCTTAATTCACTTATTCTGATTTGAGCACAAAGATCACTCGCAATAAAAGATATGTCATAAATATGTCATAAAACTAAAAGGACCTTACTGTACATGAGCGTGAAAGGTTTTAAGAAAAACTGCAACTAATAAACAAAAAAATGTACACAGCTATATTGTAATTCCATTTTACCCCACTAGGGCACAAACAATTTGCATAATAGATGTGTTAGTTTTACTTACTGTGTAGTGTGTATAAGAGAAAATATCTGTCGCGTTGGGTGAAATAAAGACCATACAGACCTTATCTGTTGGCATGGCAATGGCACAGATAGAGGCAATATAAATAAACCATACAACTCACAAGTTGCTTTGACATTTTAGAGTGTATGTGTGTGTGTGCGCACGGGGGAGTAATTCTGTGTCAATTAGGCGACATCCATTTAATTACTTGTGCGTCAGTCAAGTCAGAAGGGGTGGGATTTTTTCCCTGACCTTCTCTCTCTCTCTCTCTCTCTCTCGGTTTGGCGCTCCACAAGGATATTACTGTAATGCTGGGAGGGGAAGTAAAGACAGCAAGGGAGGGAGGTTATGGTTGGGGGGGGGGGGGATGGGGAGTGTTGCTACCTGCTGACCTGGTCATCCATCAAACTAGGCCCATCCACCTCCCTCCCCAGCATCTCTCTCTCTCTCTCTCTGCCAGGCCCAGGATCTCCACATTAATTTCTCATCTGCAGCGCCCTAATGAGCTCCGCCTGCTCGCCCACCTCTGGGACCCTGCTGATTACCAGATGGGGAAGGGGGGCCATTTGTCAATGGCAAGGGGTGGCATTTACACCGCTGACCTTGCTGCCAAGGAGAGGAAGGGGGGGGGGTTAGGGTGTTTTGACTCCACAGTCTCCTCTGAGCGGTGCCGTGTCTGTTGATAATCTCTGCCCTGCTCGCCTCTGGATGGGCTGGGGGGAAGCCTTTATATTTTACTCCCACAGATGGTTAAAGCTGCATGGAGTTACTCCGCAAACTGGCGGCCTCTCTGGCCACCAGATGCAACTGCGGCCTGGTTCCGTAGGGGGAGTTACACCTTACAACCATCATATGTTTGTTCTCTCCCATTAAAACGTAACACAGCTTTAAGAAGGAGCCATACAGAGGGTTGGCTTCATTTGTATCTCGGAGACGCGCGGCATGTGGAGTTAGGTGGGCAGCGCAGGGGCCTCTGAGGGCGGATTTGGTGTTTGTGGTGTGGGTCCACGACACTGGCCAACCTTGGCCGAGGCTTCTGGGACTACAGCGGTATCCATCACAGTGGCAGCCCCGAGACCCTGACCAGGGGGCTTTGTGTGTGTGTGAGTGTGAAGGGGGGTGCACACAAGTTGCTTGGGGAGAATGTGTGGGGGGATGGGGGGGGAAGGAACTAGTAAAAAATGTAATGCACTCTGCAGAGCGGTCATGTCATACTTGGTTATGGAAAATAATCCCAGATGCCCGTGGTGCTAAAATGGAGCTGTAATGTGCTTGCCTCCTAACCCGGCCTGACAGCTATGATGTACGACTAGCATTACCGGAAAATATCACTTCAACTAACCCATGATCCGGCTCCGCTAAGGGTCATATTATCCATGAGGAACAAATTACACCCCCCCCTTTCCCCAAAGTAAATACAAATCCCCAACACTGACAGGGTACAAAGCACAAGGGGGAGGTGGGGGTAGTCGGTGTGTTACCTATGACAACGCAGTGCGGAGTGACAAGGATGATAAAGTGAATGACAAATCACTGGCTGACAGGGTACTCTAGTGCAATCAGCCCCAGCCTCGGCCTGGCGAGCACCCACTCAGGCCTGTAAACACTACTCTCTTCCTTTGGGTGGTGGGGGGGCTAAAACACATAATCTTTTAATGCCGACAGGTCGCTCTCTCCTTTTTATTACCCTGCCTTCCCACTGCGGCGGGGGGAGGGGGGTCCGCGCGCGCGTGTGTGTGTGTGGAGGGCGGAGGGGGTGCGTGGGTTGGATATAAAATGGTTTTATGTACAGTGCTGCCGAGTGATTGAGAAACACGACTCCTCTGCAGTAATTGCCTGAGGGCAAGCGCGGCAAAACAATAAAAGGAGGAGAAACAGCAAATATATTACCGCTTCAGATCTTTATTTCATGTCAAGGACAAACAGGCTCTCTCCGGCTGCGTTAAAGCATCCCTCGCCTCCAATAGGGGCAAGCAAATTACAGCACTCTCTTGCATGGCCATTAATAAGACGCAAAGCATTTTCCAAATGGCATTTACAGCTTGTAGCTACTGATGGAGGATTGGGGGGGGTCTCTGGGTAAATAACACTTAGGTTAGGTATGGCTCCACGTGAAAACGACTGTACGGCGGCGGGGAGTTGGTCATGGAATAAAAACTGATATTCATATGGAATGATAACGTCCTGCATTTCACGGCAGTGACTCATTGTTTTGATAAAAAGCCTAAGTAGTTCTAAGAGTGAGCAGTTAAAGGTTTTTTTTTTTTTTAAAGCACTTGAGCACACGCGCTTATATATTCACACAAAAAATATTTGACTGGCAGCTTCAAGGTGCCACTTACCAGCAATAATCACTTAAGCATTAGCAAGCCTGGAAACAGTGTGTGTCCGTGTGTGCGCACTGTGATATTACAAAGACCTCTAAGAGAAGCAGTTGAACTGGCACCTTTATTCCCCACTCAAAAGGTTCCAATCTAAAAGATTAGCTTCATGATAGGGAAACAATTTTAAATTAAATATTCAAAAAAGGTAGGGTGTATTGGAATTAAAATAAAACTTTAAACAAAAGATTGTATACATGTGTGCATATACATGTGTCCACCCCATCTCCCCTCGAGGGATGTATGACTGTCTGTGCAGCTGAGGGACAGTGCAAGCCCATGCATAAACATGTGCACATTAGCAGTGGAAGACCGCAGCCATTTTACATTCACTTTGCCCTCATCAGCCCCACTAAATGGTCTCAGATGGCGGAAAACCTGTTGGCATTAACTGCTCCATGAAACGGCCCGGTGTTATTGTGGCTTTAGCAGATGCACATCAAAGGCACCGCAGGCTAAAAGAACCCGGTTCCTGGTGCCTTGCTTGCCAGCGCTGCCATGCATCGTAATTGGCCACAAGCTGTTCCAAATGTACAGGCCTCTCCGACCTGGGCCTAAAATAAAGGCACCACCTGATCCAGCCTGGATCTTCTCTATCACGGAGGTGCGGGAAGAAGACTACAGCGACACAGCTCGCGACTGTCTACGTGTTAGGGCTGTCCCGAATACCATTATACAAATTTCAAATAATTGATGTTATTTCCCGAACGAGTATTTGAATACTGACCACTACACCATTACAAACACGCAACTATAATTAATGATTCATAACCTGTTCAAAATCAAAGTGGACAGCAGGACCGTTTGCGGGTTTTCAATAGCACATAACTGTACAACAGCAAGTAATCAATGCTTTAAACTTTGAGTCAACTACTCACCTATGAAGATTCATAGTCAATACGAGTGTGTGTTGAATGAATGGCCCTGAATTAACTCTTCTTTCAGACAGAGCCAATTGCAATTGATTGTGATTATGACCCAGTGTAGGGCAGGCAATTACATTTTTAACATGTGTTTATAGGGTAGGGTTAGAGAAAGTAGATATTAATGGAAAAACATGCATGCATCATGTAAAAAAAAACGAATACTCAAACCCCAATATTTAAAATCGAATACATACCCAACGAACGAATACCCAAATAATCAAGTATTTGGGGCCAGCCTTACTACGTATTCATGACAATGAACTCCTAACTTGACAGCTTAGGATAGAGCTGTCACATGCCATTTTCAAAACCATCTGACCAGTGGGGGAAATAAGGCCAGTTCTCCCCTGAGGAAATCCATTTTAGCTGCACAACTTCAATTCCATATGGACACAGCCAGTACACGTGTTGACAAACACAGACTACAATACATGCACTTAGGGCTGCGTATTTGGCAGAAATCTGTCGATACGTATCACGATATAGGCGCCACAAATCGATATATTGTGATATTTGTAAGCGGGTCGCTATATAGCGAATTATAATTTGTGGAAAACTGTCATAGCTATGCTAATGTGTGGCATCGCTGAAAGAAATGACAGAAACCTGCTCAGGGACTTCAGATGGAAATTCACTAAAGCAAAATCTGGAAACAAGGATCTTTCCTTACTTTTGAGGTTAATGGTTTTTGTACATGGTCCCTTCTACAAATAAATTAGGTCTAAAAAAATATACAAACACACACACAGGCCTGTTTGTCTGCAACCTGTCTGTCTACAACCTGCCTGCTTGCAGCCTGTCTGTCTACAGCCTGCCTGTCTGCAGGCTGACTGCCTGCTGTCTGTCACCAAACAATTGTCATGTAGCTTAGAGCTCATTCCACGGGCCACTCTGTAATCACCAGCTCCTCCGACAGTGTTGGCTGTCTTGCTGGCACACGCTCGCATGGGCATGCACACACACACACGCACGCACGCACACATAGCGATGTGAGTAGCTCAGTCTTATCAGCAGACCAGCAGTTCCTGTCGACACGGCAGAGGCCTTCTACGCCGAGCAGAACGTGATTTCTCCCGGGAACACTTTTCCCATTTCCTACTTCTGAAGGGAAACTAAATAAGCCACGTCATTTGTCCTCATCTGAATACATTTGACCCGTTAAGAAAAACGACTCCTACTCCCTCTGCCTCCGTGTGTCCTCTTATGTATTTATTAATTCATTCATTCATTCATTCATTATTATTGATTTACTATGTTGTGGTGCAAAGTCACAGGGAAGAACACAGACATTGGTAGAGGTCACTGAAGGGGTGGGAGGGCAGTTAGTAAAGTATGAATATGTGTAAGGTGGGGCAACACTTTTGTGCAGGGGCTGCAATTACACCCCCTGCCCCCCACAGCCCACCCCCTCATAAAGGCCTAGCATGATCACAGAGCTCTTTGCCACAAGGGCGGCCTATTCACTAATTTGCTCCTCCGTTTCTTTAACATGCAATTAATCAACGACAGGAAGGTGTAGTCAGTGCTGTTCATCAGGTACGTAACGCCAGCCAGGGTGAATTAATACAGTCACCGCTGGGATTAGAGCTCATGTCGCCCCCCGCGCCCGCTCCCCGAAACAAAAGGGAATTTGCCACGGAGACAGGAGCAATTTAAATCGACAACACTGAATAATGACTCAATTTGTCGCAGAGTCTAAACACCAGCAGCAAATGGCATTACTAAATCATTAGAGTGGATCTGGACCTCTAGTTGGGAGTCACTGGGTAATGTGGCTGCTCGGCGAGATACGGAATACCAACAAATGAGAAAAAAGACAGTAATGCACTGTAGTGTTATGGTCGATGCTACGGTATGACTCACAGCAGGAACTGCTGATACGATGCTTCTGATAAGCCATATTTGTGTAGCCGTACAGAACATTAAACACATTTCATTACGGAGAGGTAAACTTACCTGAGATGGGAGAAGCATAACTAATAGTTTAATTACATTATTCATTACATACTGTAACTGCTACTACAGCAACAAAAGTTGCAGTTTCTATGGCTCAGTATGTACAGTGATACATACCACTGTAGACACACGTCGAAAGAAATGTTGATAAAAGACAAATCCACATTCCATGGAGGCATAAGCAGCTCCATTTAAACATAAAATAATCCCTAAAACCCCCTAACAGCTTGACATAGAGTCATTCATAATTAACGATGAGTTAATTAAGGCTTTCTCATACGTATTAATGGGATGTTCAATTCTAATTACATTTCTTAACACTGAAAGAAAATCCATTTCCCTATTACAGAACTCACATTGATAACAAAACTACGGAGAAAAATGCACTTAATCGAGGTGAATCTTTAAAAGGTACAAGATATGACAGTAATAAAACAATAACATACAATAAAACAATAAAATACAATACCTTGTCTTCAGAGTCACTTCCACTGTCACACTGTAAGACAAGAGGAGAGATTCACGGTTAGAATGCAGAGCCACTGTTAATAATAATAATAATAATAAACTTTATTTGTATAGCACCTTTCATACACAATCTGCAACTCAACGTGCTTTACAGTTAAAAACATTTGAACAAAGGATGAAGGGAACAAATTAAATTAAACAAAAAGAAAGGAGACACAATGGAAAACTAGGTAAAAGCCATGAAAATAATAAAAAGATCACTGTGCATCTTTGGGTTTGATCTGAGTCCAACGTGTACAGACGCCCTAATGTAATTCACCGTTGCAAATGACAAATCTTATCAGCTCCTTAATGGGGAACTGCACACAGATTAGCGTTGCCGTATTCAGCAGCTCTGTGGCATCGGATCGGTTCATTAGCTGACACAGCCGCTGAAATAGGAGGCAAACTGTGAGAGGAAATCTCACAGAGGCAGCCACCCCGTGATAAAATGTAAATAAAACAATACAAACATACAAACACTCACACCGAGTACTGTATCAAAATGGTGTGCGCGTTTGCAATTTTAGGAGGGAGAAATCCTGAAGAAGTGGGGGACTTTGAGGGTGCAGAAGTGGATGGATTTCATTTTTCATTTTCCAATTTCAATTTCAAGGTCCACTTAATTCTTTTATCAACTAATTAGGGTGCCGCTGGGTGACTGGCGGCATGGAAGCCATGCATATGGCTGTGGTGCCGAGAAGCACTGGAGTAAGTAATGAAGAAGGCACTGGGGAAAGGCGGTCTAGCGGCAGGGGCAGAGTGTGTGTGTGTGGGAGGAGGAGGAGGAGGAGGCGGTGTCCAATAAAGCAAGGGAGGGACATTGTGTCTGTTACCACAGTGACGTGATTGACAGACCCAGGAGACAAGACACATACGGCCTCCTCTCTCCCTCTTCCCTCTCTCTGTCTCTCTACCCCCTCTCCCCAACCACGTCCCATTCCCTCTCTTCCATTTTGAACGTGTTGTTATTTATTTCCCGCTGATCCACAGCCCAGTGAGCCGGTGGTGTGTGGGCTCCTGCCTACTCCTGCCTTCTCCCACCTGCTCCCAGCTGCTCCTGCCTGCTCCCGGCTGCTCCAGGCTGGTTCCGGCTGCCCTCGCTCCCCGGGCTGACCGCCAGAGAGGGCCCTGCGAGCTGGGTGGGAGCGCGCCATCCAATTTACAGGCCTGTTCCACAGGCAGCCCGGGGGGGGATGTCTGGGAGGGGGAGCTGCCCGCGGCACGCTGCCATGATGGTCAGCACCGGCGGCTAATACATTATGCAGAAGCAATAAACGTACCGGGCACACACTACCCCACACGCTCTCTGGCTCACTCCCTCTCTCTCTCCCTGCCCTTCCCCCTCTTTCTCATTCCCCCCCTCTTTCTCATTCCCTCCCTCTGCCTCCCCCACTCTCCAGTCGTCTCCCTCTCCCTCTTTAATAAAGTGGTAAAACAGCCAGATGCAGTTTACATAGCGTCACCTGAACAGGTAAGTAAACTTAACCACAATGTGAGGTAACCACGCAGATACGTAAGGTAACCTTAACCACAATGTAAGGTAA
>JAODOY010000006.1:3118644-3131235 GCA_025399855.1 Forbesichthys papilliferus | reverse complement strand
CCTTAACCACAATGTGAGGTAACCACGCAGATAAGTAAGGTAACCTTAACCACAATGTAAGGTAACCTTAACCACAATGTAAGGCAACCTTAACCACAATGTGAGGTAACCACGCAGATAAGTAAGGTAACCTTAACCACAATGTAAGGTAACCTTAACCACAAGGCAACCTTAACCACAAGGTAACCTTAACCACAATGTAAGGCAACTACGCAGCAGCGCTGCGAACACACGTGGAGAGCGTCGATACGAAGGCCGTGCGGGTCTGCGTTGATAACACATGTACCACAGCGTGTGAATAAACAAACACGGCCTGCCGTTCGCTGCCTCCGCCCACGCAGGCCTAACGCGGCGGCAGACAGGACGTGGTGGCCTGGGTTAGCCGTCGTGATGGCTTACCGTGTGTACCCTGGGCCTCTCAGCCACAGCGACGGGGGTAACGCGAACAGGAACTCATTAGACGGCAGCGCGTGTGCGTGCGCGGGGTGCGCACAGAGAAACACGGAGCAGGAGCGGGCCTCAAAGTAATGGCCGACGTTTCGTGTGCTTTCATTCCATTCTCTCTCCCCCCACCCCAACTGAGTTGTGATCTGTAAAAGCACCAGTCTCTCTCTCGCTCTCTCTCCCCCTCCCTCTCTCCCTATGCCATCCACCCCCCATGCATTTCTCCCTTTTCCGGCTGTGCTGCCAATTGCTTTGATTGCTGAGATAGGAGCCGGCTGGAATGACTTGCCCTTGCTTGTGAAGCAAATGGAACATGCTAATGGAACTCATCGTATTACCCGATGCAAAAGTGCCATAGCTCATTACTTTAAGATAAAAGGATATCATTGTAGACGGCGAGCAGAATTGACTTTCTGCGCCGCCGCGACTTGATGATGATTTAATCAACTGCTCTCTTTCACTTCTCATCCCCGCGCCTGTCGCTCCTCACAGGTGCCGCCAAACGAGGCACTCACGCATCTCGTGACGGGGAGAATAGAAAATAAATTGCCGCCATTTCTTCTTTTTCGGAGAAACAGAGGTATGCAAATTTCCCAGCGCAACAAAAGATGGGGGGGGAGAAGGAACATTTAATAAAATTAATTTACCTTCATGATGAGCAAAGAAACATCCAACCCTGCCCCCCCCCCCCACAACTAATCTAAACAACCTGAGATCAGACCTGACATGCAAAGGCTTGCAGCAGACACCACAGATGCCCCTGCATTGCATATATCGATGAAGTGCGTAGAAGAAAACCTCAAACCACGACCACGCTGAAAGGATAAAACCACCGTCGCGTACGCAAAACAAGTCAGGGGCTGCCATGCGTGCAAGTGACCATGCTCTAATGCTGTACCTGGCGCAAAAAAAAAAAAAAAAAAGCAGCCACTGCAGAGGAGGCGAGGAAATTGCAGCAAATCCACAATGTTCCTTCCTACTTTACTATTCACCTTAGCAACAGAGGCGGAGTGGAACATATGCACAGCGTCAAACCAGAAAACCTTGCACTTGACGTTTTGGCAATCCATTGTGTGGTCGGTAGGCGTAATCTGCCACGAATAAGACGTTATGATAATGTAGAACATGAATAGCTACTGATGGGGGGGGGGGGGGCTGGCTTGCTTCTGCTGTCATAAATACCGAGCTTTAGCAGGCGATGTCAAGTACAAAAGAAATGCGCCAGATGCTGTGAATGACAAAAAGCATGACGAGCAGGTTGCTGTTAAAAACGACAACAACAGCGCCATTGAGATCGACGGCACTGTGTCCGAGGCAGGCTGAGGTCCGTCGCACGGAGTCACGGTCGCACACAACGCGGAAACCATTAGTCCTGGTTGGGGGGCTGACGGAAAAGTGATACTCTACCCAGGTCCAGTGCTATTTACACAGGCCTGCTATTATACTGTACAGCCAGACCCCGGTGTTTAGCTTAAGTAACACGGGCATGTTAAACATTAGCGTCGGCTCTAAGGGCTGTTGACGTTGGCCTGTATCTGGAGCACTTCTGATTGCCCCACCGCTCTCCTGACTGGGCCTCCCTTTTGGCTGAGTGCTTTTACAAATTTCCCTGCGTCCCGTCCAAACATCGCAAGCTTTTGTTTATATTGGTCTGAAAGTAGGAGTGAATTATTCTTGTCCTAAATCCTCTCCAGCTGAGAGCAATATTGGCCCAATTGACGGGGGGAAACATAAGGAGCCACGGGGAGAATGCTAAATGATACAGCCATGCTATCGGCGACGCCTTCAAGGCCCGCCGGTAGCATGCCAAAAGCTACCCGGGGAGAAATACGTGTACTGAAAAGGGTAACCACATCACAGAGAAATGCGTGCGAGGCACGTATGCCATGTTTCCTCATCCAACATAACCCTAAGTCCTGGAAACCAAACTGTCTGCAATGACTAACAGATGCTATGTCAATGAGGGAAAAACAGGCTCCCATAAACGATCGCTCTAAAAGCAAACAGTGCGGGGTTTAGGCTTAGCAGACTTATTTTAATTCTCAATCCTCTGTCTCCTAAAGTAACAAGAGTCGCCTCTGATCTAACATCCTCTCAAATGCCTACTTCAAGTCTGTGCAATGCCCCCCCCCCCCCAACCACAAGAGTGGCATCATCCTCTGGTTATGCATATTGATGTCCGTGACCCCATAATTAATTACAGCTGATAGGGGCTTCATTAAAGGTCCCCGTCGCGCTGCAGACCAGAGCCATGTTATCAGGCCCGCCAGCCCGTCTGGCGTGAAGGGTTAAAGCCGACCTGCCCACGTGCCTGGAAGCTTGTCAGACTGCATGAGGGATGGCAGACATTGCCAGGGTCAGCGCCGGCATGCCAAATTTGATGCGCTGTTGTCAAGGGCTCCTCGAAACCCCCCCACCCCCCACCCCCCTCCTTTCGCCACACCACTCCCCCGTCCCATCTCGACGGGATATAGCGGCACATCTTGATGGTTTTCTTATGCAGTCACGTGGTTTTCTCCTTCCTCCACCCCACTGCCCCCCCCTCCACCCGCCACTCTCCATCTGCTGTTGGGGCTCCGCCGCTCCGCCTGCCTGTCACAGCGAGCGTGGAAATTAGCCTGGGAGGAGGTGCTCGCTTGTGCTAATTACATTTTAATCATTGGCAATGTGTTGGCAAATCAAGCCCTGATTGCCATCTTGGAGCACAGCGCTGCTCTCCGCAGGACGGGGGAGGACGGGGGGAGGGGCAGTGTGTTGCCGTGCAACCGTGCCCGGGCCCTGATCCACTGGGGAACAGAGCCATGTAGGAGAGAGAGAGTCGCGTCAACTCTGTTGGACGGTATTCTCTGACAGCAATGGCGGATTGTGGAACCTCAGAACAGTTCTCGGAAGTTAGCCGATAAGTACCCTATAAATGATATTGTAAATTTGGACCGATGGATTAATGGACTACTAATTACCAAATATTGCAGTTATGTATCTGTATTTATCGATTCAAATTGCCCATCAAGCACCTGCTGGAAATGTTTTGCGTCTCGTTGAAAATGTCGATCCTCTGTGGCTCTGAGGGACCAGGGGGGCAAGATGGTGGGTCTGTGCTCCCCCCCCCCCCCCCCTCCAGCTCACATCAAACAAGCCGTAGCACTACGCTTTGCTTCACAATGTGTTTTGATGCATGGAGCGACGCAGCAGAGGGATATTGTTTTGTTCTCGAAGTTAGCAAGAATGACTGACCCTGCCTTTAACTTGGCAAGTCACCAACATGCCAACCTGTCACTAACTCCAAAACAATTTACTGCAGAAATACAGATTTTGCCTCAGATTGATTGTAAGTACTTGAGAATTAATATAATATACTCAAAATACCCATTAACTCCGCCCCAAAAAAGAAATAATTTACTTGCAATGAAAGCTGTGTCGTTCATATCTGCATAAAGGGTGAAAAGTCTTACTGTGTGTGTCTGGTGTGCGTGGGAGGAGTTTTCAAATAAAAACTAAAAAAGTTTAAAACTACTTTTGTTATTTTTAATGAACAAACTATGCCCTCCATCTTGAACATATGGAAGCAGTGTTGTCATTGAACACAACAAGGGTTGGAACTGCCTGCTAAACTACATCACCCTATACAGTGAATGATTACGATATTCTGGTCCAAACAGACTTCTTGCTTGCTATAGAGTCACGGTTAGCTGCTTAAAGAGGCTGATTCATCAGGACTCATAGCAAACCTACATTAAGAGCTCATTGTACTCAAGTAAAGTTCAGCTTGGCGTGGACGTCAAACAAAACACTATATTACCTCACGTCTAAATCCAGAAATAACAAATTACAAAAAAAAAGAGGCACGCTTTAAAGACTTTCAGTTCAGATGAATTGAGGAAATTGAACTCGACATGTCCAACCAGGACACATCATCAAAATAAGCATGGTTCTGCGGTGATGACATCCAAATGTTTAATTTCCACAGCATCTGTTTGATGTCAAGTCGTCATATTCAAGAGTACAGTGTGGAAAAATAAAAAAAAAAGCTCAAAAGGAATATATATATATATATATATATATACATACATACATACATACATACATACAGGAGGGAAAACATTCATCTTGAGCTCAAGACAGGCTGTGTGGTGACACAGGAGAAACACTTCTTTCAGCAGCCTGGTGTGTTTTGTCAGCGAGGAGCATACTGCTGTCTGGGCTAATACAACCAGGCCTCATCCCCGTGACCGACACTAGCCAAACGCAGCAGGCCTACATCTGAAGGCAATTTCCCTTCAAATGTAAAACTTTATCCAGACGGCATTCAATTTGACCACAAACTCCGGACTCCAGTTACGGGGCTCGAAGAGATGGAGGAGGCTGATGCAAGGGGGAGCAGAGTAGAAAAATGAAGCCTTCCATAAAATAATAGGAACTTTATAGTCTGTGACCTCTAGTTTCAATACTGTGGAGTGTTTTTTACATTGCTCTGGACTCTGGCCCAGCCACATTGAAACAATATCTGAGAACTTTCCCGTTTAATTATCGTTTCCCTGTTGTTATATCCCTAAACAGCAATAATGTCAAATTGGAGTTGGCTCAGGAGTGTCTGCGATGGCCTGCCTTGCATACTGCAATGCACTCAGAGTGGACTTTATAACATAATCCTCGAGAGATGTACCAACCTCATGCGTGTTAGCACTGTACTAAAACATTGTGCAACACCTGGACACACACAGAGAATAGTGAGTAAAAAAAACAAAGATGGACACATTTTGCTTTCTTATAAAAGCCCATTTGTTACACAAGTAGTGAGTGTAATATCTCAGATTGTAGAATCATAGCATCGCACTTCTTTGAGCTGCAGGCAAGGCTTCGGGGCGCCTGGAGGTGGAAAGCATTTACTGGTTCACTGATTGAAATGAAACAACACACGGCTCCATTGCACTATAGTGTGAGCTAGTGCACGCACGCACACACGCACGCATGTGCACACACAGCAATGCACTCTCTACCCATCCCTTATCCCTGCTCTGCTCTCTGCTTTCCATGAACCGTCAGGGAGCTGAGGCACAAAACAGATGCTGGATTAATCAAAGATTAATGGAAGGATTTCAGAGATAATTATATACATCAAATTCCATTGTTTGCACCATTATGGTGACTCCCTCGAGACGAGACACTGAGACTTGGTATGCATTTTAATTGCCGTGCATGCCAGACATTACAGTACTACAGAAGTGATTTGGTATATTCTTTCCCGCTACCCAGCTATGCACGTAAACAATCAACCATTACCGGTGTTTATTAAACAGAGGAAAACCCTGTTGTTTTTCTAGAACAAGAGAGACAACATACTAATACGCTAGCCTTTGAAAACCAATATAACAGAGGCTATTATGAACATATCTGCTATACGGTACTGCGCACATGTAATGTACAGTATACTATATATACGGTACAGTATATAAATATATATGTATATATATATATATATATATACACACACACACACACACACACTGTACACACGCACAACTCCCCTCTCTCGCCGCCTCCTTTCAAAGAGGAGGGAAAAAAAAACACGGAGGATTAGTTTCTGTGCCTATAATCACTTAACTCCTCACACCTGACGGAACACTATTAACTTTGACTGTCTCCAGTGACCCTGCGGGTCGTTGCCCATCACATCAAGTTTTTATTAGGGAATTTTCCTCATCATTAGCCGTGGCCTGGAAACGAGCCATTAATATTCATACTAGCAAACCAAAATGAGGTCCCGGCAATTTTTCATCATCCCGGGCTATCTGTGCAGCTGCTGCCATTAGGAATGGCCCCAGTGCTGCACATTTACAGAGCGTCATTACGGGCTCCATAAAGCCCGTGCTCTGGGCCTGCTGTGATGGGAAGGAGGGCAAGGTAGAGATAGAGGAGACGGTTGTGGGGCCCAGAGCCAACTGACACCCGTCTGAGAGAAAACTGTCTAGCGCTGCCAACAATCTGCCTGGAAGTTTCATCCATAAAGACCAGCGCTGTCACTGCTAACAACCCCTACAGTCTCTGCCAGGGACACGGCTGACAAACGGAATAACAGAGACTTCCCTCGGTGCTTTCACGTTAGAGCACACATTGTTTATCAGACCGAGATGGCAGATAGGAAAGAGAGAGAGAGAAAAAAAAACAACCCGTGTCAGGGCTTCTAGGAAGCGCTGACATTTTTGAGGATCAACTGACATACAGTATAGGGCTGTCCTATTGAGAGGCAGTGTGTGGTCGTCTTTAAATAAACACAGAGCGGTGTAAAAAAAGAAAAAGAACGAAAAGTGTCACACCGTCAGAAATGTGGTTATAGAAATGGAACCATTATAAAATAGGATTTCTCAGTCTGCATGAGAATTCTAGGAATCTCTGAGTGAACACCCCCTGAATATCCAAGATGGCCGCCAGCTTTACAAGAAGACTACGGTAATGATGCAAGTGACTCTCCCTTTCTGGCACTCTGTTACCCGGGGAAGACATTTTTCTTTTCTGTTGCTAATAAGAGCTGTATTTCAGTATACACACATCTGTGATAAAACACTGTTGAGCGACAGTGTGCGAGGCATCTGTTCACTGATAACAATCCTCTCTCTTTCCCAATCGCCTTACCTGAGACTCGCTGATACACACGCTGATCCTGGATTTTTCCGTGCCATGGTGTGATAGCAGCAATAAATCGACAACACCCGGAAAGAGCAAGATACTGTAACCCTTAGTAGAGTACTAACAGAACAGGAACCTACAGTATAATTGGTGCACTAAAAAAAAAAAGCTGTTATATAAAGTCTGCCTATAGTGTTATGTTGTCAAGGAAAGAGAAAACTAAACTTTTACTTTGATACAAAAATGTCTCCTGTTTTAAAGTATGATGGACTTTGCAAACTTGTGAAAACTCTGAACAGAATTAAACAGACTGTGTAGGCTAGAACACTGACTGCTGCAGAGACATACTGTAAGGTGACAAACACCAAAACAGATGCAGATGTCTAATAATTAGAGTCGTGGTGACAAAAACACTTTGTTATTCCCCTATTATAGCCTGGTGGCTGTCACAGTATACATCAGAGTGGCCTCATTATACAGAGCGTATAGTCAAATGAAACCCAGCGCCGCCTGCATACTCCTGTCAAGATTCTGTCTAGCGCACGTGCAAACAAGCGAAGATGAATAAACATTAGCTGTCGCGGAGAGGCCTAGACTTTGAGCCGTGAGGCTCACAAAGATCCGTTTTGTACGGAGTAAAAATATTTAATTTGAATGACGGATGCGAGGCAAAACGAAATTAAAAGGAACCCGTGCTAACTGTTAAAACAAATTACTTGCAGCAGACTAAATTACATTTGCTGCTCCATCGCTGAGATCAAACGAATCTAGTTAGACTCTGCCGCAGTAATGATTTCCTGCACTCACCTCCGCTTCCATCCCAGGGGTGTTAATAAACACCCGATCTGGCTGGCTGTTTGTTTGTTTGCTTTATTTATACATTTCCCAGCTCTGCCCCATCTCATCGCTCTCCCTAGCCTTGCCTGCGCCGCTGGCAGGCTGGGCGAATTAGAGAGATCTAATATAATCCCAGGGACAGCGGGATCCCGCAAAACGTGCTCAATTAAAGCAGTACGCGACCAGCGGGAGCTCCCCCTGGTGGAGCACTGGCTGAGTGCGATTAATTAGCATGTTAAGTGTAGCGGCGTGCTAGCCGCCTGCGAGCTATGGACCAAACACGTCATTCAACCTCTGACATAACCAGCACCAAAACATGACCGCTCTGCCTTTAACCCCTCCCCCCTCCTCACGTGAGAAGATTAACAAAAAGGTGAAAAATCTTCTACAGCTTTGATAGAAATAAACCAAAGCTAAGCAATGGGTATTAATAATACATAATTTGAGAATAAAATGTAGCTACAGCTAAACCTGCTAATACCACATAAGTTTTTTTCCATTAGGCCTACATCCCAATAGTTTCAACCTTGTTAACATAGCTTCAATGTGTCCATGTTAAGGAAAACACATTATTTTACAAATTACACTAAATTACAGATCCTTAAATCCAGCAGATGTACTGTAGTTGTCATTGCTTAATTCATTCAATGCTGTATTTGATTTCAAACCTTCTTGGAATTGCTTTTATGCCATTGCAAAACTGCAGTTTTTTTGTTTCATTTTTTCCAGTAGTGAGTACAGCCTCACAAGACTCTTGTTTTCATATTGACTGGCCCAGCATGGGGTGGACGCCAGGATGAAAGACTGCTGCCCAATGGATAAACATTTGGCTGGGCAATCTAGGCAAAAACAAAAATACCTACAGAGAAATCTTTTATTAAAGAAAAGTGTTTCTACAGATTGTGTTATTGTCCCGATGCTTCTCAGTGTTGTAGGTTAACGTCCCTCAATCATATCAATTTAGCAGATTACTGGTGAAGGTCATATGAACCTAGACAAAAGCAGAAAGCAACTCTGCTAACCTTTATCCTGCACAAAGTGTTTTCACACATAACATACTGTAACTTGAGAGTAGAGGTCTTCACGGGTCCTCCGAGAAACGAAATTCCGAAACCTGACCCGAGACCCGGCCCAAATTTGACTCGGATCTTGAGATCTATTCCTAACGGACCAGACGACTGACATACTTGCTATGATTCTCAGGTATATGCGATTTACCAACTGGACCCATTAATTCCTTAATAAATATGTTTATAATCTTATATGTATCTTAAATATATATAAGGAAGCAATTACAAAATGTTGTTATGGTTTGACGAAACAGGCATGTTCAGTGGCCCCGGTGAGCAAAACTATTGCCAGCATGTATGTATATGCTACTTGCTTTAACTTGCTTGGGGTTCATTATCTTACCATGGTACGAGATAGGAATTACACATTGCAATATCGAATAGGTCCAGCCTTGGCTTCCGTTGGTAATACTAAATTATTTTTTAAAAATTGACCAAAATTAATTTGCCGTCAAAATTGCATTTGACGTGTGACAAACTGTGCGTTACTTAAGTACTTGACTATTGATGGCGACATGGCGTCGCCAATTTTTCTGTTTATTCTTTTGGTACTGAACGGGTATTTTGGACCCAAAAATTTAGCCTATGGGTCCGTTAAAAAAATAAAATAAATCCATGGTACTTTTTCGGATTTCGGGTCTGTTTGTTGTCGGGTCCATTTGGAACGGATCTCAATTTTGGAGTTTTTAATTTATGCAAATCATGTCTGGTTAATTTCAGATCGGGTCCAAATGTTTTGACCTGTGAAGACCTCTACACAAGAGCAAAGGTCACTGTGAATGTGGAAGTGGCAGAATTAAAGGTGAGGTAAAAACACCTCTCCCTTCAATCCCTTCATAGGCTTCTCCCTCAGAAGCTATGCCTACAAAATTGGACACACATTACCAAGCCTAGGATAGTGTTGTGTGGTCTGCACCACTTTGTTTGTGTTCCCCTTTACAGAGCCGCAGGGCTGTGTAGAAACACCATATTATTTTGTCAGCGCACACATATAACGGACAGCTAGCGGGCCGTGGCGAGGTAGTTGCTGAATGTGGCTTACAATCAGAGCTTACAAGGTCCGGAGCTTTTAGGAGACTCTGAAGTCCTGTCCGTCACGATGTGCTTCCACCACGAGGGGATCATGTCGTGTTGCTGTTACCCATGTGTGTTGTTAGGGGGTGCTGCTGAGATGCGCATATGTGCACCCATTAAATACTGACCTCTCCTCAGTGACAGTGTCCAATCTAACTCAGCAGACAGTATCCTGCATAATGTATGACCAGCAGTCTCCTCTCACTGACCAGAGAGAGAGAGAGAGAACCTCATGTCAAACTAAATGACTCCACTATTGCATGGTCAAAACATGGCATTAATTCAAGTTGGGCGTCTGGGCAGCGCAGCTTTGATCAAGCTGTGGTGGAAAGTGATTTTAATTAGGAGCCCCACCATGACACATGTTTCCAGTAATGGGGGTCCAGAGCAAGAACCCCTCAACCTCCAGTGGTTCCAATCAGTGGCGTAGCTATCGCCAGTGCAGCCATTGCAGCCGCACTTGGGCCCGGGATCCTTGGGGGCCAAGCCCAGATCTGTGTAATGCATATGCCACCGCTGCTCTCAAGAACAATGCGTCTCCCAATATGGAATCACCGCTTCATCGCAACCAACTAATATGACACATGATCCCACTCATGGTTTTACCAAAATAGTATTTTATTTTACAAATACAGAAGTTTTATGATATCTGTGTGTAATTATGACAATAAATCAAATTATTTTCCTTAAAATTATACTATTCATTAGTTTCAATACCTACCACTTTAAGGTAATGTAATGCATTCTGGGATTAATGTATTCAAAGCATTGTTGTTTCTATAGTTACCCGAACTCCAGTTCTACGAATGAAGCGTTGCCAAGTTAACCAACGCCAACTCCGGCCACACTAGTTCAAATGGAAGACTTCTCTGATCATTTTCGTGTTGTGTTAACATTGTCTGTTAAAAGCTGTTCTGTGAAGCACCTGCTTCTCAACAGTCAACAGGATAAACTACAGAAAGACTAAATAGACTTTAGTTTATGGCGTTTGAAAGGGAATTTACAGAGACTATGGAGTCAAATTTACTAAATATTTGGATAAGTCACGCCATAGCAGCTAGATCTTAAGATGTCAACTTGTACAAGTAGGCTGTCCCAATAACATGTTATTGCCATATGTCATTTTGCTATTGTAGATGTTGGCCTATAGTTGTTATCTATTATGCGAAGAGAGATTTCTTTGGAAACCATGTCCTGGTCTGCCGTTGAGCCTTTTCATAGGGTCCTTACATTTGTTTTGCACCTGGGCCCGTCGTGATTACGCTATGCTGCTGGTCCCAATATACCTCATGCACCTCCCCCCATTGGTAACCGAGTGGAATGAGAGAGAAGTGAACAAGAATATTGAAGACAAAGAAAAGATGGGTACCTTCTCAAATGAAAGATTGGTAGTTATCTATAATGCATACGCATAAATTACCCCGAAACCTTTAGTTTGGTGTGAGCCACGCTACTTACCGTAACAAATAACAGCAATTTAATTGCAATTTTAAAAGTGTTTAAATTCTGTGTAGGCAAAAACGTAATTACAGCGCCTCATGGTATAAATGATGACTGAGTCAGAGAGAGGTTAAAGAATTAAGATAATAATGGCAATGATCCCAGAGGAGGAATTTGGGAAATTACTCCTGTAAGCAGTGAGGGATGGATTTGGATTAACTTTAAAATAGCTAGCTTTCCTAGATGAAGTCATTCAACTATTCTCATGACACTGCCAGTTTTGAACAGTGTGCATATGAAGTATGTTAAAAACATGATATTATCTCTGCAGGCAATGTCATGGAAGTGAACCCCAGTGGTGTGAACTTGATAGCTGAGAAATGGGCCATTCATCACTCTAACACATCACCAAGGTCAGAAGCCTGTTGCCCCGGGGCACTGTATAGCAGGCGCAATACATTAACACCAGCCGTTCAAGGAAATGTACAATGACTTTGAATGCACCTGTGTTTTTTATTTTTTTTTACCCAGCACTCTTTCCTGGGCTGGCAACATGTGGGAAGCGAGAAAGTGCCCCAAGAAATGTGAGCGGAGGGAAAGAGCATTGCCAGTCTCCTGCTGGTCATCTGCTGGAGGCCAGAGAGAGCATCTCCTTGGTGGGGGCATCAGACCCCCCCTCCCCCCCATCCCTCCACCACCACAGGCCCATCCTGCCGTGGACACCACCATCTGCCGCCTCCTACTGGAGGAAGTGGGCCAGCCAGGCTGCACAAGAGAGCCCCTCTCCAGAATTGGGCGTGGGGCCCGGGGGCTGTGTGGGGTGGAGGAGGGAGGGATGGAGGGAAGGGGTGCTCCCTGGCACTTCAGAGAGAGCCACTCCATAGTAGTCTCTCCCCCCCTCCTCTCTCTCTCACTTGAGCAGCCCTCCAGACGCCTGCTGGAACGTCTCTGAGCCATCTGGGGAGCGTGGAGCGTGGCAGGGAGCAGCTGGACATGCACAGCTGCTATTTAAGCCCTGGCAGCACAGCTCCATCAGTCGGTCCATCAGCAGGAAGCGCGGGCCAGCAGCCTACAGTCACTCAGCTCAGAGCAGAGCATACAG
>JAODOY010000006.1:3087307-3118544 GCA_025399855.1 Forbesichthys papilliferus | reverse complement strand
ATACAGACACCCGGCTCAGAGCAGAGCATACAGTCACCCAGCTCAGAGCAGAGCATACAGACACCCGGCTCAGAGCAGAGCATAGCATACAGACACCCGGCCCAGATCATAGCTCAGCCTACAGACACCCGGCTCAGATCAGAGCAGAGCTCATATCCCTCCATAACCCACCACCTCCAAATAATAATTTAAGATAGAGCAACGTAGTGCACTTCTATGGGAACAAAAGTGAAGCAAGTCAGGGGTGCGTTTTCCAAAAAGTACCGTTGCTAACATAGTTAGCAACTTACATGGTTGGAACTACACAGTTGCGCTGCGTGTTTCCCAAAACCATAGTCTGAACTATGGAGGAAACTACATTGGTGATTTACATACCGGCAGAACGATGCATCGTTAAATTACGCAGGTGTTTTGTAAAACCATAGTTCCAAGGAATGTTCGTAATGCTGTCGTAATATTGTGTCATTCGAACTACAGCTCTCGAGGTGTCAGAAGAATAGTTTGTGGTGACTGTTATAAATGGCAGAAGATGCAGTCAAATAAGTGTTTTGAAAATGGAACATTGTTGTAAAAGTAGGCCTACTTTTAAATGTAGTCTCTTTCTCAATAGGCCTACATGAGTAGACTATAGTTGCACATGTAGCTTATGCCTACAGTTTACTTTAGGCTATACAGTAGTTCAGTTATAGGATCAAAACAGATAAAAGATGAAAAATCATGACTTTTCTTTCCTTTTATGTCGCATACAGAATATGTCTGTTATTCTAATCTTAATCATGTTTTTGTTGCCGTTAGCATAAGAACAACTCATCACGAGTGTTCTGAACCTGCGTTATTGAGAGAGACTATCAATCACGCGCGTATCCAATTGAGCCACTGACACGCTGTTTTAAAGCATGTCCGTCATATAGTAGGCTACATATTTGAAGTATGAATAGTTGTAAATGTTTAGGCTACACAAAGCGAATTTCACTGAATGCAATGTATTGCTAATAATTCCTTCTAGAACTAAAAGAACAGAAGAATGCATTACATTCAGCCCTACTAGGATGGAGATAGAGGGGTTTAAGTATGTCAATAGCGGGGCTTGAACCCGCAACATTCATGTTGAGAGCACAACACACAAACCACTGTACTAATTGCCTGGGCTCAAACTGAAACAAATCTTATTCTTCTTATATTATATTAAAAAATTATTCATTGTAGTTAGATTTTTTTGATTGTTTCATTTTTGATGTTATCCAATATGAATAGGCCTACTCATATATGTATTATAGTTATGGTTGTTGGTTTAGCCTATTGTAGTTGAGCAGATTGTATGTATAACCTAGATAATAATTTTATAATTTCATATAATCACATCTGCCCTAGGCTATTGAATTCAGGCGTAACATGACAAAGATTGTGTGTTAAAAGTCAGACCGAGCAAATCTGGAAACATTGTAGTTCAAACTACGGTAGTTCAAACTATTGTCATTACCTCAACGCAGTTTGTTGTAGAAATATTGTTGTGGCCTCATATTGATTGTAGGTATTTGGGAATAAATGTAATATACTCAAAATACCCATTAACGACCCCAGAGAGAAATAATATTATGGTGAAATCCGTAGACCCCCCTATTGACTTGAATGGAACGCTGGTTCGATCTGGTCTGCATTAAGGGTGAAAAGTCCCCCAAAGTTCCAGCCTCTCTGACCATACTGTATAATCTTGATGGGTGGGGCGGATGTAGGGGATGGAAGGGAAAACAAAAAGGGGGGACGGGGGAATAAAGCAAAGTGAATAAAAGGACACATTCCAACAAGCAGCTGTTCAGTCACGTTAGTCAAGTGGAAATGTGGGCGTTTTGTAAACATGTCGGGGTACTACTAGGGTATCTATTCCTGGCAAAGTGCTCTGCCAGGAATAGATCTACTCTCCACTTAGAGCTGCACTTAAAGGCAGGGTCAGTCATTCTTGCTAACTTCTACTGTAGTTCAAATCAGAACAGTATCGCTCCGGGGTCCTCCACGGTGGCAGATAACACGTTGAAATGCATTGTGAAGCAAAGCGTAGTACTACGGCTCTGTTGACACGAGCAGTGTTCGCTATTTTGTTTATGTTTCAATTTACGGAGCCAGGGTATCGAATGATTTTTTCAACACGCACAGAGAACGGTAAAGCTAGCGAAGTGCACGCGATATATTTGGTGTATTTTTAAACATAAGTAAAAACAAAGATTATGGGAACATGAATCAAAATATATTCATAACATATCAAAACAACAGATTTCCAACTGACAGTCAATTTGGACTGGTACAACAACAGTAATTCCAGGCTACCGAGGAGGCACTCTTTTCGGCCACTAATGTTTCCTCTTCGATCTTTATGTCATTAGCTTCCTCAGCCACACATCTTACCTTTCTGTCTAAATCAAACAACCAAACCAAACAGCCAATGGACGCATCTCTCCACCAAACTGCACTTTCTGCACATTTTTCGATATGATATTGCGCAACGTGATTGCGGTAAAGATACTAAATCGATATATTGTGCACCCCTAATGTACTGTACTGAGCTGATACAGTACTGTAATGTTTGTAGTGACAGAATGTTCCTGAGGACAGCAAAGGCGAAAGCATCAAATGAGGCACGTCATTGTGATACATTTGGTGGAAGTACCTGACAATTACAGATATTAAATGACAGGCCACGTGCCATATTAACAGAAATACACCAGACATTTTCTCAGCAGGAGCATGTGCATGCAATATAAGCACACTCCCACACATACATCCAAGCATGCACACGCACACACATACGGACACACACACCCTCAACTGTGCACTAATGATCAGCATCCATTAGAAAAACGAAAGAAAAGAAGCAATAAAGAAGAACAGGATTCTCAGGAAAATGTCGATTGGCCGCAAGAGACTACACGAGAGGTTTTCTCACTAAGCTCCACAAGTTTTGAATCCTGTGCGGATCCCTAGAGCACGGCCCCCTCTGATATGAAACTACTGTATGGGAGAAAAAGCCTCCCTGTCAGGAGAACATTAATTAAAGCGTTAAAGGTACAAGAAGTATTGACTTCATCTTCTCTACAAGCAACCACCACCAACCTGCAAACCCCAATGCCCCCAGAGGTAAAGTCTTCAACTCACTCAGGCCCGGCAGCTAACTGGAAAAAAAAGGCCCACTAAGACCAATTAAGGCCTTCACTAGGAGACTGAAAGGAAGACAAATGGAGGCAGAAGGCCCGATTACAAGAAACCTTTGTACAGATGTAAAGCAATTAGAGCAGTCTCCGGGGCCAGACAGTGCGGTACCTGTGAGTCATGGATCCTACAGCCAGTCGAAAGACGGAACAATCCCTCTTTTCTGTTTAGGGCCCCAGTCAGCCTGTGTATTAGTGTCATATATCAGCCGATAGGCCCGGGTATTGGTTTCTCCCGTGCAGGGAAGAGGCAGGAGTCAGCCAAAAAGAGCCGCTCCACCCTCCATTATCTGTCCACAGGGAGAAGAGGGCAACTTTAATCCGTTCGGAAGAGGGCATTCTCGATAAAACAAGGGCAAGTAGGAAGTGTGGAGGTTCTCAGGTGCCTGCTTCCACCTGGGAGGTTTGGCAGGGAGGTCACTGGGAAAAAAGCTGGGGGTAATTACACTCCACAGCACCCGCTGATTACCAGTCGGACCACGTTTACCCGGGACCAAGCCATGACCTCCCCCCATCACTACGGAGACACAGATTTCTGACAAGCTCTTAGTCACTGACAGAGGTGAGGTGCAGAACTCAAAGTAAATGCACTCTAGTTGACGGATATTGCAAAATCCCTGGACTCTGGGAGAATTTTATGACAGGGCTGTTATCACACTTCCCCCTTGCTATTCATTCTATACTCTTCAATTTGTGTCATTGCAGCATCCAACATATAATCTTCTAGTGTGCAGACTGTCCCGATTACAGTGTTTCAGCAATAGTCAAATGTCATTGGTGCTCACGACAAAGACAAAGTTTGGGTCACAGTCTGCGGAGAGTAACAAATTGACCGCTAATGGAAATTTATATTCAATGGTTCCATCTACAATTAACTAAAGCAAAAACCCTCCTCGCGACCCAGGATTATGGAATAATTTTGACAAATGGAGGCTCACAATATAATGACCTTTTCCCCTCCTCCAAGAGGAGACTTGCTTGAGCCCTCATTATTTATGGCCGGCTTTAAAAAGCAGGTAGGAGAATGAATGTCTGCCCGTCACTGTGTGTAATGGGCCTAATAATGGTGTCCTGTGCGCTGCATAATGAACCCCACCCCCCATACGAAAGCTATCTTACTTTCAAGGCCTCTGAGAGCAGAATATATATTGCCCTGAAAGCCCTCTTAAAGTAGACAGTAAAGGTTAAAAGGCAGGGTCAGTTATTCTTGAAAACGCTTGCTAACTTCGAGCTCATATCAAAACAATATCCCTCCGCGGTGCCACTCCACACATTGAAATGCATTGTAAAGAAAAGCATAGTACTATGGCTTTGTTGATACGAGCGGTGTTCGCCACTTTGTTTATGTTCCAATTTACGGAGTCAGGGCTGTGTAGAATGCAGAATAGAATCATATTGTTTTTTCAACCTGCACAGAGAACGTTAACCTTGCGAAATGCGAGGCGATATTCGTTGAATTTGGCAAAAAGTGTATTAGCTTGCAATAGCTGTCAATTCCTCTAAGTAAAAGCTCATATCCTGTGCATACCCCTTCATACTGTATATTCCATAAATTCAATGTAAAGGTCCCTGGACTATTTCCAGCAGCTGCTGAAGCTAGAATTTGTGTGAACCTTAGTTTGCACCTAGCTACAGTATCAAAGTATAACAGTCTGTGATTAACTGACTTTGAGAGGTGATTTAAAAGCAAGTGTGAACTTTTCTACTTCCAATGGTGTAAAAATAATTCTGAAAAATGCATATTACTCATAAAGTCCAGGTCACATAAAAACCAAGATGTAGCATAATAAAATAGATGTGCTTGACATTGCCAGAGATATAAATCTGTATGCTGCAAAGCTTCATTCAAATGCTGAATAAAACCATTTGAGTTAACAATTCAAGCCATATAAAGTCCCTGGACGCTGTTTTAAGGACCCCAGCAGATGGCATACATATTTGGCACAGAAAAATATCTGTTCTAAATAGTCTTGGCAAATCTACAGGCAAAAGGCAAAAGTTCATGCCAAATACTGAATTTCACCAACAAAAAATAAAACAATCTAGCCATTGGAAAAAGAAAGACTAAGGCCGTGTTCACATGTAACTTTTTTTTTTAAAAATTAAAACAGCTGGCCTGGGAATTTTTGATGTAGAAAAAAAAAGCAGCTGAAATGGTTGTTCCAGTTGTTGTCGGAAACACCAGGTCTCACTACGCACTTGTGATTGGTCAACTGTCGAAAAAGCGGATGATGTAGGGCGTTTTCTTCTGAGAAGTTGAACTTTTTAAATCTGAAAAAGAAGCCAAGAGCTGCCGAAAAAGCATGTGCGGTAGGGCTTCAATTCAGCTCCTATGGCGCTTTTAAAACATGGTCCGTAGGGTTATAATATAAAAAAAGAGGGCGACAGCTTCCAAAAAGAAGTTGCGTCTGAACGCGGCCTAAAAGAATAACATTGACAAGACCAAATTACAGTAAATGCCGGACATGTGACACAGTCTGGTTGGTACGCATCACATTTACTGTGGGACTTTGCGGCTTTACTCAGTCCTAGATAATCACCGTCACAATAACATTGAGTGAAGGGGATAAACAAGATTCTGCTTCAGATCAAGAAACAATCTACAGCTCTCTGGGACGATCAGAGACTCTCTGTCCTGATCTGGTGTGGAGGATTGGCCAGCAAACATCCTTTAGTCAAGGGCCAAGAGATTAGGTGCAAAGACATTTTGTTGAGAGTGGAAACACATTTAAGATGTTACAGGATCACATTGGGGGATTTGGAATCAATAACACAGCTGCCAGATAGGGCCATGACGACAAAAAGCGAAAGCTCATATTCTGTGCATATCCCTTCATACTGTGTATTCCATAAAAACCAGAAATCTATGATCGTTGTGTTAAAGTCTTGTAGGTGTGAAGAAATACAATAATCGCAGGCAGGAAGGCAAGAGCTTGGAGCGCAAACCAGTGGAGTATGATAAGACAAAGGGTGATTGGCAGCAGATGCAACTTTACTGGCAATAATATCTCTCTCCGAGCTTAGACAGCAAGAAGAGATTATCAATCATTCTCCACAATCTTGCTTTTGTATCCTTTTCTGGTCATGCTCGATTGTTTTACGTCGGCTGAAACAGTTTGTTATGATCGGTGAAAGAAAACAAGCTTCGCTTCATGTTAGGAAGGAGTAAGACAGAGCGCCGCCTCCGACATCACATCAACTGTCAACGGCTATGCCTAGTTTTTTTTCCCCTTTGTTATTCATCCAAGGCCTTGAAGAGCTTACTGCCAGAATATGACTTTCTATCAAATGCTGAAGCACTGACATGCTGGGCTCCAGCATGAGATATGGGGTGATGGCTTGAGGGAAGAATAACAAAGGGGATGAGACCTTTTAACGCCAAGCCCAACATAGCTCTTTCATGTCGGGCTTGTTGTGGGCAATATTAGGCCCCTGCTCACGTCACGGTTGACCTCTCCTTTGAAGTAAAATGAGGGAAAATGTCTGGTAATTTACTACCACAAAGATATAGCCTCCCTCTTCAAGTACAGCTGAACATACGTATTGTTAGACGGCACAAAAAACATCAAATAAAACATAAATAAGAAAAGGTACCTGACAAATGCTGTTTTTTTCCTGGCCCAAAATACAGAGACAGCACCTGAGGGAAAAACATGTCTATGAACCTGACGTTAAAGACAGTCCAAGGACGTTGTATCCCAAGCGTTAGATTGCTTTCACATCAGATGATTAGCCTCATCCATGCTAATTACAGTGAATGGAAACTAATTAAGAGGAGCTATGCTCCGACTAATGAGGATTTGGGGGTCCCTCCATTTTAGGACATCATTTGCTCTGTACTACTACAATTCCGGGTACTACTCTCCTTAAAACTCCTCAGCCACCCTACAGTATTTATGTGTACTACACAATCTAGGCAGTAATAGGATGGGCAATTAACTCCTCAGTTGGACAATCAGGAGGAATATCTACTACCATAGCTAGTGAACGCACATTTTTTCAAACTATTAAAGATAGTCTCTATCCTCTGTTTTCCAACACTTTTCCCCATGGTATGTCCTAATTATGTGCACAGCACTAGCACGGCTCTAATAAGGAGCTCTAGGAGGCACTGGCTTGCTCTCGTAGAAGAGCGCCAACCACCTCAGCAGGTATGGTATCAGCTTCACCTGCCACTAGCTAGGCCCTGCCACTAGCTAGGCTCTTGTGGGGAAGGAGGGTGGAAGGTTGCCTGGGCAGGACCCATGGCTCTAAACTGCTGAGCTGTTGAAGGTTCCACCTGACCAGAAAGGGGCTTTTCCTGTCCAGGTATGTAGACAGCAAGATAAATGGTAAATGGGCGCATGTATTTATATATTTTATCCAAAACAGTACACCGAGAGCAGTTAGGGGTTAAGCATCTTGCTTACAAGTAGGTCAACACCGGGGTTCAAACCCACAGCCTTCCGGCTGGAAGCCCAACACCCAGACCACTAGACCAGCCTGTTCCCTGTCCCCATTGCACATGGAAGGTAATTAGGCCAGGAGAACATGCCGAATGCTAGCTCTCAGAATGCCACTACACACGATATGCGAACTTCTGGACCATTTGCCGGCCTGAGAAGACGCTAACCCAATGCAAAAACTCAAAAAGTACTAATGCCTGTGTGTGCAGTAACCACAAATGCCTGTCTCTCTCACACAGTGAAAAAGTGTTTGAAATATTGTGCCATCACGCAGGGCATTATAAATGATTAAAATCGTAATAGCAATGCAAATAACAAACTACTACTATACAATTCCCCTGGATTCCTAGATTAATCCCTATGGCTAATCTGAACGCAATCATGCTGCTCCTGCTAAGCATGAACCAGTCCTTGCTACCAGCAGTGCTTGCTATTACTTCTCAGGTTTGTACCATATCGTATCTCATCTTTGATAGTGCAATTAATAACTCTATAACAAACTTGAGTTCGAGAAAAACATTTAAATGCATTTGTGTACAAGTGAATGTGGACAGTGTCACTCACACAACGATAACACTGGTCAACTAATTTGAACAAAAGTCATGTTACTGAAATAAAATGTGTCATTTCTCATCAATTTTTATGTGCTCAACACGAATATGACAGTCAAATTGTTAAATTGGTTCTAGTTCTTTGTAATCTGCAATAAATTCATGTAACTAGCATTACTGTATTGTACCTAAATGGATAAAATAATTACAGTTTTAAGTAAAAGTATCTCACACAAAGTCTGAAATATTTTAAATGCTCAAACTTTCCGAATGGGCTTTATACAGTATAGTACACTGCTGACGTCAGCTTACTTCAGCAGCGGCCTGGCAGTAGTATTGCATTGCATCAGAAAATGATGCAATCAACTCTGGATGATGTGTGCATGATGGTATCATGCAATGCGATGCAATATTACATCATTCTAGATTTATTTACGATTATTTAGGATGTGGTTGCAGTCTTACTGTATAAATGTACACGGTGAAAATTAACTATATGAAATATCTTCAAAACGAGAGCCAATAAAACATTGTCATGGTTATATTCGTGTTCAGCACACCAAGATACTACAGATTAGGGCCTTTTTAAGTCAGTAACGATTTCAATGTTGACCAGTGTAACCCGCAATTCATCACATAAGCCAACAAATCCTTGCTTAGACAAACAGACGTCGACATAAAACGCATACAAGCATACACATGTACCTCTGGGCTGGCTTCACAAAGGAAGCCCAGGCTTATAATTAGGCATGTGAGCTGCAATCAGAGCCAAGTGACAATACATCTCCAGTGACTTGTTTTGCTAACCTCTGTGAGGCCACAGGCAGAGGTCCACTTACCCTGTCAGAACGAGCCCACCACTGAAATCAAAACACTGAAATCACTCCATTCTGCCGCAGTGCCACTGATTAAAATGCGCGGTGTGTAGAGTGCAATTTGCTAAATTACAAGTATTTTGCACATGTAAATATAGTTTAATTACTGCAATTAAAGAAGATTATGGGAGATTGGCAGACGGGGAATGTAATGTTGTTTTAATTAGAGTTTGAATGCACTGTAACACAAACAGAATGTTAACCCCTCCGAACAGAATGGATTGTTAGGCCCTGACAAATTGTATCCTGATGTTGCTTGCTCAAAGCTTATAATCACCTGCAGTTACAACGTGTAACAGAAAGGAGAGAGAGCGAGAGAGAGAGAGAGAGAGAGAAGGTGGGTATGAGAAATATCACAAATTACAGTCAAGAAATGGAAAAAGTGAGGGAGAATATGAATACGGAGTGAATGAAAAACAGATGGAGCTCTATTCAGCCATGCTGCTCTTGGAGTTGCAGAGGCTGTTTTAGGATGACAAGTTAAAACATTTTGACAACAGTTAATATGGCATTAGAGGCAATTAAATTGGATTTAGACTCAAAGATCAATCACAGACAATTTGAAACAGCCCTCGTGCTTGGGAGCGGAGCCTCAAAGTACAACTAACAAAAGGCCTTGGAGGGACGTCAAGGCTAAGCCAAGGAAAATAAACTAAATGACGAGACTTCAAGGAAAAATAAATGCCTCACGACAAATATAAAGGACACAGAGATCAACAAGCTTAAGCTTACCATAGATGACAAAGGTGGACTGACATAATACAGTATAGCAATTTCAGTCAGAGCCATCTTAAGAAAAAAAACACGTGTACAGTAAGTGCACATATACAGCAATGTGTATGTGTCCATTTTTGCTGGGCCGACACTGTATCTCACACTGAGGGATTCTGGGGTCAATTACTAGCCATCTCTACAACATATGGCTGTATAGAAACATTTATTACATTCCACTCGATTGCCTATTTATTACAAATTCTAATAGAAAGTTCTAGTAACGCCCTTACTTCAGGCCTAGCTATAAAGACCGCATTTGCAAAAGCCATATAAAAGGGCTTACTTGCTCTTAAACTCCTTACCATGCGGTATTTGGAAACCTAACTTTGTTCTTGTTAGGCAGATCAATGACATTAATTTACAAAATGGGGGAAAATGTCACCTTTCATCCTTTTAAAGTGAAGTTCAGCAATGGAGGCAAATTAAAGAGAGCGGTCTCCGGTTTTCCACCCCTATTAGTAGAAATAGGTGTCAAAGGAGACCTGACCTACCCATTTTAATTACCGCATGAAACAAATGCAGCTAGTGAGATGAATGGCTACATTCAGAGAGGATGTGTCTGGCGAGCCTCGCGAGATGAGGATGGTCCCGCGATGATAGCCAGACACAGCTTCAGTTTAATTTCTTTGTGAGAATCAGTCAGAAAGCTTAAAAATCCTTTTGAATGTGTCCGAGTAGCAACTGAACTTACCAATCAGCATCGTGTTGATAGCTATACGGGCAATGTTAAGGTCTGCTGAAAATGGAAATTACCAGTTGGTTTTTGAAAGTACCTGCCCTTTACAGTTTCAATGGATGGCTCCCCAGATGGACTTGTGACAACAATTAACATGGCATGTCAGGTTAGTGTCTGGCAGTTAACCACTGCAAAGCCCAACCAAATGAATGGCAGCAAGTTTTCTCTCTTAACACACACACGCACACACACGCACACACACACACAGACAAACACACGCACACAAAGACACAATAGCATCCTCCAAAATTCTAGTGAATTATGGTAAAAATAAACTAACAAATTAACCTATGTGATGAGGTAAAGGCATAGTGAGTACTTCTGGACACTGGAAGGCAAACAGATTCAGTAGAGTGTCCCCTGTAAGTGCAAATCTAGTCTAATCACAGGAGTACAAACAACTATTAATCTGTACTGTATATACTGTACATGATACTGTATATACAGTATTGTATACTGCAGAACTATTCAATTCCATTCCTGGACTGCCACTGCCACTGCCTTGCATGTTTTAAATGTCTCCTTCCAACACACCTGCAGTATACCTGTACTGTACATACATAGAAGATAATTTAGAAATGATCACTATGACATACCGCAATTATCATTACCATATTTTGTTTGTAAAATATAAGTTCAATAAAAATGTAATATGTATATAAATTCAAGTATTTTCATAAAGCAATCATGAAAGTCCTAATACAATTTCCAAATAAAAGAGTATCAATTAATACTCTATACTGATTAACACAAGGTTGCCTTATCTTACAACCGACGAAATGCAGCAGCAAAGCTGGAATCCAGGTCTTTTCAGACCTGATGCAGTTGTCATTTTGCCGTTCAGCGCCCACGTTGTTTAAATAGCAAATGTACTTGCGCCCATTTGAGCGTGTGTTGGTGTGTTGAGGTGTGTTGGTCTAAACATGAGGTGTGGTCTAGCGCATTGCTGACGCATTGCTATCTTGATGCAGCGGAATGTGATTGCGCGATTGACCAGCAAAAACAGGTCGGAAGTCAGCGTGAGGCGCATTATAAAAATAGCATCGCCTATGGCAGGTGGACAATGCACGTACACTGCTTGTTACACATACCGGGATGTGCAGGAGCACACAAAGGATTCAAAAAGTTAAATATTACCATGTCAAATATCATTGGTGTGTTACTAACACAATATTTAGGGATCTCGCTATTGCCTAGATTGTCTGTTCCAGTGTTTTCACAAACCTGCCGGTATAATAGCGATCTGTCCATGATGCAAGCGCGCCTGGATTTTTTAAGGAAATGGGAGATGACACTGATTGGTTCATCGTATGTTACGCCCAAAACACACACAGAAATAATTAAAAGAGTAAGTACAACACTTTTGAACCATGTGCCCGGCGCACTGACTTTTTATATGCCGTTAAAATAACAAACGTGGATTTGGACACACCCTAAATGTAATTTGCGCCTTGCCTTAGGCTTAGACCGTGCGCTTAGATTGTTAAAATAGGGCCCAAGATGTTACCATTTTAAAATCAGATATAAAATCACTAAATTAAATGAATGACAGTATGTGTAACAGACTAAATTAAGCATGGGAAAAAAAGTTCACACAAGCCAAGTCAAGTCCTGTCAATCAGTACTTTTTCTAAATAATGCAGGTATCTAAATGGTCATATTTGCTAGTGTAAAACTGAAACTGTAGTTCTCACGGATTTCCACCAAAATAAAAGTAATATGTGTTGTTAAGAAGCCCCTGGACATCTATCAAGAGCTCCACCAATGTGCCTCCTCGGCTGCAAACAGCTATTTTTTCAACCTCTTCTTCATAAAGTCTTGTGAAAATGATGGACAGATCACAGGGCAGTACAAGGGGAAAAAAGCCATTGAGTAGTCAGTGGGTTAAGGAAACTTTAACATCCAAAGTCTTTAAATTGTCACATAAGTCAGTGGCTTTTAGACAAATTGAACAAAATGGACCCTTTCAGCGGCGCCGGTGAAGGAGCATGTCAGCTCGGGGCACGAAGGGGCCCCTGTGAAAAAAGATCTGAATGGCTGCATTATCCTCTCTGTGGCTCCACCATCCAAAGGCCCATTTCACACCTACCACCACCTGTTATTAGGTCTCTCACAGCTCTTACTGGAGGTTACTGATGCCTGCCACGGCATTGAAAGGAGGAAGAAAAAAACACTAAACAGGCATGGCAATTCCGATTGAAGACAAAAGCCCTTTAACCTCTCCCAGCCCTTGCTTCACTTTCTTCCCACCGAGAAGCGTTACGGCGATTTTCCTCGCAAGCAGGAGGCGGAGAGGTGCGTGGGCCTGAAGGATACAGTCCTTGAACAAATCACATTCTAAATCTATTCTGTACTTTATGTCTCGCGCCCACTCTTTCTACGGGCTCCATATTGCTTCTGGGAACTTACAGTACCAAGAAGCCATCTCCGGCTAATGATGAAGACACGTCACTAATAGTAAGCCTGGAGATACACAGAGTAGGAAGAAAAACAACCGTGACAAGTGTAAGCAGCTCATTTACAGCATCGCCCACGAAGGCCCACAAATCTCAAATGATTCCCTTCCTAACTCAAGGAGACTTCGTGGCCTAACAAGAGCCCCTTCATGCTTGTGTAATGTGATTATGGTGCTATGTGCAGTTGCATGTCGGACCCGTCTGCCTCCCTAGTCCTTCCATCAGACACTATCAAATTGAATCGCCAACTCAATTCAAAAGAATTAGTCACGTGTGTAATTAAGATGATTCATCATGTTCAGTTAACCAAAACAGATTTGAAAAAACATCAAGCATCTTCAATTGACTTTGGCATGTCATTAACCAGGTAACTCAGTTTGTCCTCAAATAGAAACACTAAGGACAAATGAGCCCCCAGAAGACTACTGTAAAACATCTGAAAAGCCAGAGGAATATTAAATATGCCCAGACAATTATTGGGGAAGAAAAGCATGGTCAATTGAGTCTAATATACAGTTTCCAAAACATAGCTCCCTGCTTTGACAGGTTAATTTCTTAGATGTACTATTTCAAAGCAAAATGGACATTATCATTAGTTAAATGGCTGTGAAGCAATTTAGAGGAGTCAAGGTCAATATCTGATACATTACTCTTGAGAAATTACACGCAGATAGAGACAGGGCAGGACTTCAGCAGCATGTCATATCATTGCCAAGCACCGTCATGTCCTAGACGTGGTCCGTAAGAGGCCGGTTGATCACGCGAATCAGGCTCACCATGACAACTGAGCTCAGAGATGAGATGAGATGAGATGACGGGGATGGAAAGGAGGAATCATTCTCTGGCTGTGAGGTCTTTGAGACTCATTCTCAACTTTAAACTGCTGAGATCAAAGTCCAGCCATGGGCAAAGCACACCGAGTCTGCTCGTACTGTAAGGTCTGTATGGTTTCTTTCAACATTTTATTGCACTTCTCTCATCTCGGCTACAGCGCACAGCTCATGGAAATCCTCATTCCAAACAGACTATTTACATCTGTAACTGCTTTTACATATTTAACTGTACACAGGTACATTTTCTGATGGATTTATATCGAGGAGGTTGAACTTACAATGCAGTATGATGACTAGTGGGACGCGGTACAGTGGGCAGTGTGCAATCTGTCGGTTGATGGCAATCTGTGCGTGAATACATTGTGGGACAGGGCCTTACACCTGAAAATAAAGGCAAGTTGAAAGACGGGTCCGTATACTTTCATATTCTAAGTGGGGCCAGGCAGTGCAGCATCCCTTATGTGGGCTCTCAGTTTGTGTGGAGGTTATGACACAGCACAAGGAGACTGTGTCCATGGAAATGGCAGACGCGTGACCCTTAAGACTCAAAAGGTCTGTGGAAGTTAACCTTGCATCCAGCTCAATTCCCCTGAATAAAACCTGGGATAACAATCAGGGAGAAGGACGGGGGGGGGGGTTCTATAGATAGCCTGACCCTGAGGCTAGATGGGGTTGTGCTAGTGTGGTCCAGGTGGTGCGTTCAAACATAGCGAACATTTGAATACATGTTCAAACTGTTTTTCTGAGGAGGTAGTTCTCACCAAACACACATTGACGCTGGATAAAGGGTGACAGTTTAAATCTAATATTTTTAGAATGTCTACACTAAACACTCCAGAATCATGTTGAAAGCAAACGTTCGACTCAGTTTAACAATCCTGAACGCACCTTTGGTTTGGTGGAAATCTCCAGGTGAACGACGCCAAACTCTAGGACATGACATGAAGTCATAGAATTGCATCATGGTTAATTCTCCCAAATGTTACTACTATACCAGACTGCATCGTGTAACAGAAACATTTCTCATAAAAAGTGTTTTAACTTTGTCTAGAGCTTGGAAAGTAGTGAGATATAGCAGTGACACAAGGACAATTAATAATATTTAGTATTGTGTAACCAGATCCACAATCCACTTGGTTAATAGGGTCTGGGCACGTTCCATTAGGAAGTGTTTGCAGTAGATGCCTCCTACTGACCGTATATGCCTCCTACTGGGCGTAGATTTCAGGTTAATTTAAACTATTACACAGCCTTTAACTAAACGGCATAGCTATACATGTATCGCTTCATCTAGCTCTACCACCATTTCTAAACAAATGCTTGACTTCGACATCATCTCACTTATCCGCTCCACTGCTCGCTGATTGGTCTGCCAGCAAAGTGGTTGTGCAAATGTTCAATTGAATAGAATTTCCAGACTATATTCTCGCCGAAAATTGAGCTGAGCAGAGCCAGGCTAGGAAGACACTAGCCTGGTGTAACCAGACCTACAATTCACATTGTGAATAAGGTCTGGACACGCTCTATTGGTAAGCATGAACTACCTACTGTGCCTCTGATTGATTTTGAAGCTATTGGACAGTGTTTAACTAATCGGCGTTGCTACAACTGTTTGATCTCCTTATCTACCATTTTGAAAACACGCTTGACTTCAACGTCATCCCACTAACCCACCCTGATTGGTCCACCTACAGTTATGCGGACAGGGTTTCCAGACAATAGTCGGGCGGAGCTAGGCTAGGAAGACCCAGCAAGGGCAGTGAATCCCGGCCCTGTGGGGACACGTGTGAACACGGGACCTTACCACTTCACTGTCTCTGGGCATCGATTGCATCAGTCTAGTACAACTCTGATTATACTGTTTGTTAGTGTTTGTTGCATGCACCAGCCCCTGTAGGGAGAGAAAAGGAAACCACACAGCATAAAGAACACATGGGAGTCCCCATCTGTTCCCTGTCGACTGGGCCCCCCTCACCAAAAATATGTCCCCCATTAGCAGGAGCATGGCAATTATGTGAAAAACGGTGCAAAAATGTCTAGTTGTGTGTGTGTACTGTGTGTACATGTGCTCTAGAGAGGGAACGCTGAGTGAATTTGCCATAACCTAGTGCATTAAAGCAACAACCACACAAACAGACAGCTGCACTCTCAGGAGAGTCTGCAATCAGGCTGTGCACAACCGCTTCTGTCCTTCAACAGGCAATTAACACCGAGTCTATTATAGCTCCCAGGGGATCTCCCGGGTAGGTAGGTAGGTCAGGAAAGGCAGCCTCCCAAAGGCCTGTGGCTAGAAAGAAAACAGAAGGGCTGGCTATGATGGGGGATGGAAGAGGGTGTCAGCTGCCTTCGACCAAATGGAGTGGAAAGCAGGAGCAATTTGTCACCCGCGAGCTATTCACTAGAGGCAGGCTGCAGCATTTTGCCAGTGGCCAGGGGTTTGTGTAAGCAACGTGGGGCATAAATTAAAAGAACCGCAGAGACTCCATGGTGCAGCCGTGGCCTTTCTAAAGCACCCCTGGCCCTAGCAGATCCCGTCAAGACTTCTACAGCCGAGATGTTTTCCCCCAGGTCAGATCCGTCACAACTCATAAATGTTTCAAGGCCTTCGCTCCTGTTTCTTTTGATCCCGGCGTAAGCCGAGGAGACCTTGTTCACACTGTGCAATGCAACACCCTCTTCCTCTACAGGGAGTTCACGTCCAGCATGTTTTCAAGGCCCTGCTCGGCTCCATTTCCTCCTCACATCCCCGGGAGTTTCACTGGCTTCAATATGGCAAAGCTTTTGAGTCTGTGTCCCGAAATGAGCAACATACGTTTCAGTCTGCATTTACGACGGGTAAATACATAGAGTTTGAAAGAATTCTCGTTGTATTCCTGGTTTAATTTGTATGCACACAAAGCTGTTTGATTCCTCCAATGGCTTTTTTTGTTGGCAAGTAAAAAAGTGAGAATGAAATAGACAAAGCAGACTTGGACTGGCTACAAGGAGGAGCTTAACTATTTCACCATTGGGGCACCAGGGAAAATCCATTCTTGGCACAGGAAGCTGCCACTACTTAGCCTGCATTTCAATAAGGGATCTGTACTTAGTCTCTGGAAATTCCCCAAACAGCCTGTCATTAAACAGATCATTAAATCAAAAGTACGGTTATTATGTGTGGATGAGATACAAACTGACAGAAGCAGGAACTCTGTGCTACATTTATCAGGTGAGGTGTTGCATGGTTCCTTGTGGGTGCATGTGGACATAATGTCCTCTGCTGAAGAATATCTTCAGCAGAGGACACGCTCATCCTAGAACTCTCACCACAGATGCTTCTGATGCTTGTAGTAGCATGGATTTGTGTAACCTGTAGGACTATGTATTGGCTAGAATCTGGCGATAAAATACGTATCACAATACAGGGGCAGCGATGCAATTTATTGCGATATATTATAAGCAAGGCGATATATTGTGATTTTTTATTTGTGTAAAACTGTCATAGTATTGCTAATGTGTGGAACCGCTGCAAACAATTACAGAAACACTTAAGATGGCCCAACACTACAACATTTTTAGTCCGATTGTGGGTCCGATTTGCCCCTCCCGACAATCGCGAGGGGCAAGATGAACCGATCATCTGCCCAAATGATCCTGTAGTGTGAAGTGAAGTGTGACAGACCGAATATTATCGTTGCCGACTGCTCGGAGGCTCCCAAAATTTGAATCGTAACTATCCAACAGGTTTGATTTTTAAGGTACAGCGATTTGAACGCCAGCATTATCTCGCAATAGCCATTGAGACATGAGCTGACTGGCAGTCACAACAACGTCGCCATAGATACTAGCAACCATGTAGGGTACATAGCTTCCGTGGCTGTAGCGTACATTCCAGATTGGGCTGCAAAATTAAATAAACAAGTCAAGATTTTTGTTTTCTCAGCCATGAGTGGACTTCATCCAGAGATTTGTTTCTCTGTGCAAGATATATAGCACACTCATGTGCTACTACGGCAACGGTGATCTGTGTACTGACGGCATGATTGACAGTCTACCTCGCTGTCTGTTCTGCTCACGTTTGACGCAAGTTTCTGTGAGACCCCATGTCCCTGGAACTGTCAATCTGAAATAGTTTGGCATAATCGCCAAGTGTTCGGACCTGCAACTTGTCTGAATTGTCTAGTGGTTGGTTATGTAGGATGAAAATATAACAAATTGGTTAAATCTGTCGTTATGTCTGTGGTACCCAACATTTTTAAAACGTTAAGATTAGAAAATCCTTTAGTGTGTGGCCAGCTTTATGTAAACTTGCTCAGGGACTTCAAATGGAAATTAGCTTCAAGATAAATGGTAACAAGCATGTTTCCTCTCACCTGAGGTTAATGTATTTTGTACATAGTCACTACAAATAAATTGAGTTAGTTTTTTGATCGATTCCATGATTTACAGAATTGAAACAGGTTAATGCTTGGTAGTTATAAAGCATATGATTGGCTCTTTTGGATTATGTGTTATTATTTGGATATGTTCCTCGAACTGCAAAATTCAATGTATTGGCCACTTCTTAGCAAGGAACTGTTGCCTGACACTAGATTTGGATGTTTCCACAAACATAATAAATATTGCATCTTCAAACCTCTACTTTACAAAAAGACTATACATTCAGTGCATTAGGAGAGAGTCATGTTTCCATCACTGATCATTGACTGTGGTTTAGGAAATAAATAAAGCACTTTTTAAAGCCAAATTGCCTTTTGTGCATTACAAAGACAACTCATACTAACAAAAGCATTGTTCAACAGAGTGGCTTTTAAGTTATAAATGTAGCTACAGTGCAAGTTTGCAGTATTTGATGCCAAGGCCATTAGCTGATGGCTCTGTGGAAGGTTTACATTAAGATCAGTGAAGGGACTGCTTCACCAAAGTGCTGTAATCGAAAATGTATCAACACCGCATTAGGTGATTTCAATAGTGTGCACTCAACCCAAGGTAGTGCACTCCTGTATAACACAACTGGCAGGCTGAGTGGAAAGCTGTAAAGCTATACCACCGTTTATATTTACTCACATATTTTAATATTCGGGGCATGGCACCGGTCTTTCAGTGTAGCACATCTATTGATCTACTGTCAGCACTCTTGGTAGTTTGTTACCGTGACCACTACTGGGTGTTTTTCTCAATTCAACATGTACCTCTCAACAGTCTTGAAAGTTTTGCAATATAAGCCAATGCGCTGGTTTAATACAGACTCTTATATGATTAATTAGATTATATATATTGATGTAAATAATATTCAGTGGTTCATTGTCCAGTTGTCTTAACATTCATCACATTAATGGACAGTGTATATGTTTTATGTGTTACGCTATGTTATGTGTTCAGTTTTTAGTTTTGGAGAAGCTACACTGATATTGTAACTTGCAAATATCTACCATATTTAACATAATATAGCTAAGATACAGCTACAGAACGCTATTCTTTTAATGGAAGTAACAAGCTACACCAAAAGCTACCGAGAACAACAGCAGAAAATGAGATACCTTTTCAGAATTAGGATGTTATGACTTTAAAAAAACAAATACCTGGATATATGCCATTTGACAATGGCACCTATCGAGTGGAACTGGAATAATGTGGGCTCACCAAAAAGCTGTGGATCTATAATTTGAACCAGAAAGTCTGTACACCCAGAGCAGTTATTAAATGAAGTGTAATAAAAGACATACCTTGTTGTTAGCAAGATGAGAAATATAGAAAACGTATTTACCCGGTGGGCACGATACACTGTTACTTAGCTCAATACTAGAAAGGACAATTATAGACCTAGTAAAACCTGAATATCCCAAGTTAAGCTACATACAACTATGTCATGTTTAAATAAAATACTCATCATGAAAAGAGATACACAGAACTGCCAGAAATGCTCAATGCACACAATTAATTGCAAATCATTTTCACGTCCATATAAAAAAACAACATGTAAACATCAATTATATCTATCAACAAAACAGACAGACTTAAAGTATTAGATTTGTAATAGCATTTTTCCAGGTTGAAAAACATAACTGTCTAAATGTATTGTCTCATGCGTTGCACAAAATAGTACAAACTCAGTGTAAAATGTAGCACATCGAAAAAGCTCTATCTTGATAGAATATGCATCATGTTCTAGGTCGCTACCCTGGATAGATACAAATTCATGTTTGTATCTTTCCTTTACATTGCCATTGTGTTTACATATTCTGGCTGCATCTAAATCCATAAACACATTCTACAAGAAACTTGAAAGACTACACTGCAAAATCGACTGCTTTATATTTAAGAAATAAACACTGAGTTCGAGGTGAAAAAGACTTAATACTAGTGAAATTATCTGTCCATGCAGCAAGATAATTTAACTTGACAAGAATTCTTAAAATAAGTTGGTTCCAGTCTTGTTGTGTTCAAAGGTTTGAAATAAGTATAACACGCTGTTTTTTAGATTAATTTACTTGAGATCAGACATGCTACAGAACACAAAGTAAGTGAAATACACTGAATATTAAACAAATAATCCTTAAAATTAGAAATTAAGAATGCTAATAACTAAATTAGGCTTTAATCCATATGATACCATTATTAATTAGGTGATGGTGAAGAATCAAATTTACAGTTAAATCAATTCCAGGTCGTAGACTATATCTACCTCAGTGGCCTAGTGCTTGGGCGTCTGGTGATCCTAGCCTAGAACAGCTTATTACAGGCCAACATAGCTCTCAATAACAATTCTTACAGCTCGCTTCATCGCGACCAACTAAAATGAAACATGATCCCACTCATGGTATTACCAAAATTAGATTTTATTTTACAAATACATAAGTCTTAATGATATCTGAGTGTAATTATTACAATATATTGAATTATTGCTTACTATGATACTATTAAATAGTTTCAATACCTTCCATGTTAAGGTAATGCAATGCATTCTGGGATTTATTTATTCAAAGCATTGTTGTTTCTATAGTTACTCAAACTCCAAGCGCTGTGCGCTGCTACTAAGCTAACTAATGCCAGCAGCTAATGCTATACGCCGTAACTCCGGCCACACTAGTTCAAATGGAAGAGTTCTGATTATTTTTGTGTTCGATCACATCTGTTACAAGCTGTCCCGTGAATCACCTGGTTCAAAAGTCAACATAATTAAATACAGGAAGACTAAATATAGACTTTTGTTTCTGGCGTTTGAAAGGGAACTTACAGAGACCATATAAAGTCAAATTTAGTAAATGTTTGGATAAGCCACGCTATAGCAGCTAGTTCTTAAGATGTCAACATGTACAGGTAGGCTGTACCAATAACATACCATATGTCATTTTGCTGTGTAGATTTTTGCTAGTTAGCCTAATAGTTGTTATCTATTAGGCTAACTAGCAACAGTCACGACTGTGGAAACACTATCCATCTTCCGTAAGAGACTCAAGACACATCCTACTTTGGTACCTTGACCGGCGACCTGGCCACATCTTAGCACTCTCTCCTAACTAAGAGTGTCATCTTTGAATCCCCTTGTTAACTTCTCATCCTCTTAAATCTTGCACTTACTTCTCATGCTCCTCTCTCACTATAAAAAAATAACATTTAATTGTAAGCACTTTATTAGCTAGGCCATTATCTATTTCATTTGATATGGTTGATTACATGGTAACAGGTATGACATTTCATAGGGCCTTTACATTTGTTTTGCACCTGGGCCTGTGGTGATTACGCTATGCTTCTGTACGCTGTGGTAGTCTGACAGCATATGACAATAAATACAAATAGATTACTTAACATATTTGCATAATTTCAGAAGATTCTTAAAGTGAGATCTTGTGCAAGCAGACTACTCTTAAAATATGGAAAACAGCCTAGATCCCCTGATGGGATATTATGCAAGCCATATTTGTAGCTTGTTACTAGTTAAATCTAGCTCAATATGAGCTGGAATTTCTTAAGAAAAACTTAATTCTCTTGAAATTATATAGATTTTCTAATGCAAAATATGCATGACAAGATACTTTTTCTTTTTAGACCAAAGACTAATATCCTAGAAAAAAGGTTTCCTACCTAAAATTATTTTTTTGCAGTGTATTGTCCTTGCCATCTTTAACTCGTTCCAGACATTTCTGAGTAAGCAAATCCTAATTGAAGATATGGTGTACTGTGTCCAGGTTTCGGGGTAATTATTCTTACAGTTAACCAAGGGCAGTCTTGATCTTGAGCACTAAAGTACACTAACCTCACGCTAACCTACAGTATCTACTGTAGGCACATGATCATAATTACATCCCACTAACCAGTCCAGCCTAATACACAACCCCCCATCTCCACATAAAATATAGACTTACAAAGGCAGGAATATTAGTAATGTGTGGCAAATGTGTATACCATATAATACATACAGTGAATGACTTCATTTACATAGCGCTTTTATCCACACAACAGGAATTCACCCATTCACACAGAGAATTCACACAGTGATGGTGATCGCTGCCATGCAAGGTGCTACAAACCACCGGGAGAAGTTTTAGGAGGTAGGGGGTTAGGCATCTTGCTCAAGGATGGTTACGCGTAGGTCAACACTGGGGTTGAAACCCACGACCTTCCGGCTGGGAGCCGGACACCCAGACCACTAGACCATCACCCCATTGCATCCAAAAAAAACTTGCTCACATAGTGATGATGCCTATCGATGGATATGCACTGTCATCACGCTCACGCCGAGATGCTCACATAGTGATGATGCCTATCGATGGATATGCACTGTCATCACGCTCACGCCGAGATGATGCAGACTAACATAAGTAACATAACTAGGTTACATTATAACACATACTGTAAGTTTACCTCCTTCACCATTCAGCTACAGTAAGGCGAGTTATGTCTCACGTCCAGCTCTAGTAGTATGTAGTAGGGCTGGCCCCAAATATTCGATTATTTGGGTATTCGTTCGTTGGGTATGTATTTGATTTAATATTGGGATTCGAGAATTGTTTTTTTCACATTATGCATGCATGTTTTCACATGAATCCCTACTGTCTCCATATAAACCCACATGTTGAAATGTAATTGCCTGCCCAACACTAATACAGGAGGAATCAAACAATATTTCTGTTATACTTCTTAATTATAGTTGAGTGTTTTAATGGTGTTTTTTAGAAAAAGTATTCGAATACTCGTTCAGAAATACCATCGAGTATTCAAAACCTGTAAATTGGTATTCGGGACAGCCGACAGCCTAGTATGAAGTATTGTAGTTTTAACTGGGTACATCCGCTTAGTGTGCTACAGTTCTGGTTAAAGTGCAGCACACAAAATATGTATTAGGCTGCCAGCTGATTTACCTAGACAGGCAGCCAAAGCATGATCAATATGTGGAAAAGTGTTCCTTGTATCCAGTGACGCTAGATTAGGGTGTGGCCGCCCTGCACCGACACACAGGAGATTGAGCTAACGGAGCCTGCTGGACCTGAAGCACTCCATCCTGTTGGCATTTGTCTCTCTGCCCTGTTGTTGCCAGAGACAGCCAGCATCACATGATTCTAAAAGGGCAGACATTACTCATCTACATCCTCACAGTTGACCTCTGTGTGACCTCCATGACCTCACCAGAACTGCCCTCCCCCGGGTACCCGGGAGTACCCCCGAACCAGCTCGCGCTCGCTCACTCACAGATGTGGCACGACGTCCCCGCACCAAGTTCCCTCACCATGCGTGACCCCCATTTGACCCAGTAAAGGGGGATGTTTGTTGTGCACGGGCCCAGACAAATTAATACATTTATCGCCGTGTTAGGGCCTTGAAAGCACCAACATAATTGCTTGAAATGCTGTGATCGAACAGATTTAAGTAATTAAACAAACGTTGCCAGCTGGAACTTTCTAACCCCACTGCCAACTCAATACATCTCCACCCAGGAGGGAGGGTGGGGGAGAGAGAGAGAGAGATGATGTGAAGGATGTGATAATCAGGCTGTAGCGTGTAGATCCATTTTTATGGACAAGCAAGAGAAAAGAAAAAAAAAACTTTAATAATTTGTAAAGCTGTTGGACAGAAACTTATTTGCAGATCAATCTGTGCTGGGTGAACGCTGGCTGCGCAAGCCATCGATACCCACTGTTGCAAGGGACCGCCGGCGGTGAGGCACTCTAGAGCAGCTCGCATTGGACTGGCATGAATCTAAACCGAGACGCTGTGAAGAGGCGGGGGGCACTGCCGTGACACATGGATACACGAGGGCGGCGGACATCTTGGATTTCATGATTTCACGCTGTGTTATTACTGTTAAGAAGGCATTGAGAGTGAGAGGGTTTCAATTGTCACTAGGGATCATTTATCGTTATGTTAATGCTAGTTAATGAGTAATTTACATTTGCAGCATTTAGCAGAAACCTTTATCCAAAGAGACGCACAATTAGTACATTTGTCAATACAGTAGCTGTATATATATATATATAGGTCATGCACAGTATAAGCAAACAAAAGCTTAAGCTCTAGGAGCTGTTATGAGATAAGATCACATGTCGCTCAGGCATTTAGCGCTCTGAGAACTGTACTGCTAAGCAACAAAGCACAGCGGCTCATTGATTGACTAACCGGATCAATGGAAGAATCAATAGCATCAGTATGAATTGACAAAAAAGTGGGGGTGAGTACTTAACTAGTGTGTATACTACTGTAGAGAACCATGCAGAGGACCCCGTACATATTACAAACACTGTTGACAGTACAGCCCTGCTAACATTGCTGGTCACCAGCATGAGGTATGTTTTGCATGCTGGAACCAGCATGGAATGCTGGTTTGCTGGTACCCCGGCATCCTATATTGGTTGCTGGTGTAACAGCATGCTTGTTTGCTGGTGTGCTGGTACTGCATACCAGCTAGACCAGCACTACCCCAGCACTAACCAGTATGAACCAGCCTGGACCAGCACTAACCAGTATGAACCAGCCTGGACCATCATGGAATTCATGCTGGTTTATGCTGGATTTTTTATCAGGGAGAGTTGATATATGAATAATTACCAAAATCAAGGGTGTCTTCAATGTTTATATTATGCATTATTTTAGAAAAGATGTAACCAACACACACATGCTGTTAATCCTTGGGAAGAAAAACAACAAACAACAACAAAACACACAAACCGATAGCATGAATTAGCGTGAGCCCCAATAGCATGAATTAGCGTGAGCCCCAATAGCATGAATTAGCGTAAGCCCAAATAGCATGAATTAGCGTGAGCCCAAATAGCATGAATTAGCGCGCATGCTGTAATTGCCCTGTGTACAGGACAACGTTGGGCTGGAGCAGCATGCTACTGTACAGAGCTGCTAATCTACCTAGTTGGCCGGGATGCTGACATACCCATCCATAAGCTTCTATACGCTCTAAACGCTGGCTTCTTCACGAGCTGGCTCATGCTGCTGTGGCGGCCTGCTTGAGGCCAATATACTTCATGTGTGCATGTGCAACGGCAGTCGGCTGGTTAGCGCAGGGCAGTTACACCTCAGTGGACGCCTCTGGCGACGTACGCCAGCGCCCGTTGGGTTATAGCGTATCTTGTAGAGCGTCCGCGAGCGCAGTTCGCGGTTAGGGTGGGGCGGACCCCAGCTACATGCACGCCAAGTTTATGTTGTGTGTCGAAACTGGACAAAAATCTTCGATTGTTTTCCATTTCTTAAAAAAAAGTCTGTAACATGTAAAGCATCTTACAGATGATTATACAACCAAGACTATAATAACCTACAGTAAACCCTTAAAACGTAATGCCATGTAAGAACTACTTCTTCAACATCTCTCTCATTTATTTATTTATTTATGTATTTATTTTTCAGCAAGCTGTGCGTCTGGTCCCAGATGTGCAGAACACACCCCGGGTGACGAGGACATCGCGCCTCCCCGCGTGGCACCGGGGAGTTACTCCCACCAGTTTCTGCTTTGACAACAATAATATGACACATCCGGCGAGGGGTCGTGGTGTACGGTCGGGGAAGACGTTCCTGAATGAGCGGTCATGTGAATTATGGCGAAAGAGACACGGCGCGCTGAACGGCACATCCTTTACCGTGACATCTGTCCTGTGCCTCTGCCAGGGTGAGCTCTGTAAAATAATGATATAGAATTCATTCCATCTCAACATGCCCCGGCTCCCTCGCACATACATCAGCCGTGTCACGCAACACAGGGACCCCTCTGAAAGGAGACAAGCAGCTGAACTTCAGGCTCTATATATCTCGCACCAGGCAGGGTGGAGAAACGGGAGGAGTGGTGCCTTTTTCCCCCCCCATTCCTTCTTCACTCACTGAAACCATCAATCTACGGCTCCCCATCTATTCTTCCCCACCATGACATTTCTCCTCGCGTCTGTCCTCCATCTTTTCCCAGCACCCCACGCTCCACCCGCCCGGCACCTTTCTCCTGGGAGGTGAACACAATCTCATTAGCCACCGCCGGTTGAGACGTCCTCTCTTCTCAGGTTCAAGGTGATTGAAGATTAGGCCGTTTGCCCCTCCCCCGCCCCCCAAAACTCATTCCGCATTCATACCGCGCCACTACCCTGCCCATGAACACCAAATTACATTGAACCTGGGGAGTCTAACTCCATTAATTTTAAATGGAAGATTAATTTAACAATATGCAGCAGATATTTGTTACAAACCCATCATGTAGACGTGCCGTTTGGCCATAAATTTGCGGCCGTCTCACTGTGGCTGCCGGGGGCAACAGCAGGAATAAATCAAGGGCCAGATACAGCTAATATCTATTTTCATGTTTTTCCAGACACCTGCCTAGACGTGCCACACACACACACACACACGTATGTCATGATTTAAATGGCGTCGTTAGCAGAGCTACTACACACTGTAACTCAGAAGAATGCTCTCCTGGCACCGCAGTGTCTAGGTGATCTGCACCTGCAACCTTGTTCTTAGCTTGTTCCTCTTGCTGTAGGCGTTGTCATAGTGACACCAGTGTGCAAGTCATGGTCATTTTTAAATCTCTGTTAACATAACATGTAACACAACATAATACACACACACGTCATAAGACAGAGACACACATATATACATACATACACCCCACACACATGGTATATACACATATAAAGTATATATATATATATATATATATATTTGTATGTATATACTGTAAAGTGTATTTACACACATACACACACACACATAATATATACATATATAAAGTATATACATATATATATACACACACACACATACATATACACATACATATATACACACACACACACATACACATACATATATACACACACACACACACATACATATATACACACACACACACACAGTATATATATATACACACACACATATACACACACACAGTATATATATACACGCACACATATACACACGCATACACATATACACACACGCATACAGTATATATATATACACGCACATATATACAGTATATACACGCACACATACAGTATATAAATACATGCACACACATACAGTATATAAATACACGCACACACATACATATATACACGCACACACACATGTATACATGCATGCACGCACACACACGCACACACACATGTATACATGCATGCACGCACACACACATGTATACATGCATGCACGCACACACACATGTATACATGCATGCACGCACACACACACACATACACACACACTGGTGTAGATACACACGCACGCGCACACACACACACCCTGGTGTAGATACACACACACACACACACATACACACACCCTGGTGTAGATACACACGCCCGCGCACACACACCCTGGTGTAGATACACACACACACACACACATACACAGACACACCCTGGTGTAGATACACTCACACACATACACACACACAGGTGTAGATACACACACACGCACACACACCCTGGTGTAGATACACACACACACATACACAAACCCTGGTGTAGATACAGTACACACACACACACACACACACCCTGGTGTAGATACGCACACACACATACACACTCCCCTGTGTAGATACACAAACACACACCCTTGTGTAGATACACACACACGCACACACACCCCTGTGTAGATACACACACAAACACACCCGTGAGACACACACACACACACACAGGTCCACGGGAAGAGACAATCGGGGTTAGTGCAGTGAACACTAATGTGAGGCACAGACTCATTTCTCATCATTTACTTTCAATTTAGTCTCCTTGTCTCTTCCATGCTGACACACACACACACACACACATAAATATATGAAATGTGTAATATTCTCCCATGTCCTTTGTATGCTCTCTCACACAGGCGCATGTCCCATACTTATTTTACCAATACAAGAAGATGTCGCAGAATACATCGAATGTACAACAATGTCCACACTAGCCAAGATCACCTGCTAATTGTGCTCTGTGCCTCTGGTAATTCTAGAATGACTGCATACAGTACCTTAGAGCTCAGATGTTAACACACGTGCCCTGCCACACACACACGCACACAAGCACACCTGTCTTAGGGGGATGAGATGTGAGAGAGAGAGAGATCAGGGAGTTGACTTCAAGGTAACTGATATAAATACCCCTCATTATCATGTGACAGTGTACTTCTCACCTAGAGCAGGGCTGAGTCATTACCGAGATTCACAAAAGCACAGCGAGGAGCCGGCACATCTGCATACAGATGCATCAGTGTATACGGTATTTAGACCTTTCTGAATTGTAGATGTTCTGTATCTGTGCACGTTGTTACATAAGAATATCTGATCATGTAGCTTACATTTTACAGTCAACTATAGATTATTAATATTGCAATCATTAAAATGGGCCCTAAATATAGATATGGTACATGTTACATTCAGAAACTGTTATATTCTTCTTAATTTTGTGTCTTCCAACTGCCAGTTTAGAAAAAAGCATTATCCACGTTATTATAAACATTATTCTCCAGTTACGCTTGTTACAAAAATAGCTTCAACAAAAGTATTACTGTAGCATTTGTCAGCACTATTGAGATCCATGCAGAACTGCCTTAAAGCGGTTATGACTGGATTTCACAAGTCCATATGTTCCACCTAAATGTTTTTTAATGTTTCTGAAAATTTTTCTTATTTAGGTTATTAAAAGAGCATTTCTCAGCACGACTCAGTCACACTGCAGAGGGCAATAACCATTTTCATCCCTGAAGCATTTTGTGTACCTTACGACACCAAAAAAATAAATAGCAGGCTTGTGTATTTTTTCCTCCGGCCAACTGTAAATAACATTAACCTGCGGAATAATTAATATCACATTTAATGTGAGCATTGAAGAACAAACTAGACAAGGGACAAATGTATCATGCACTACACTGGAGAAAGAAGCTCTCCCCCCTCATTGGTGAAGAAGCAGATGATAATGATAGATGGCGGAGTGTTTCATGGGGTCGTTATTAGGCAGGAAGCCGCAGCGCTGGCCAACGCAAAGGGGATCAATACGCCCGGGATCAGTTACAATATTTAGGTCACATGACTCCTCGACCAAAATAAAGCAGGATGTGAAATATTGTTGGGTACGATGCCGGGATGAGAACTCAGCTGAAACCAGGGGAAGAGAGAGGGAAGGGTTGAGTGAAAAGAGTTCAACAGAAACACATTGATAATTACATATAGAACAATAGAACAATAGAAACATCGTATAGGTGAGGATTTCCTCATTAAGGCCACCTGCAGTATAATATTATGAGGAGTATTATAATCATTAGTCTGTCCTTGAAATCACATTATACACACAGAATCCACACCCTAGTATTGCAATTGTTTTAACCTATTCCAGCAATCAATGTATAATGGAAAATAAAAATGTTGCATGTTGTGTTTTCATACATGTGTTGCCATGAAAGACAATACAACAGATGGGTAATTGAATACAGCTACATATCATAAATCTGATACTTACAGGGTTCCCTTGTTTGCTATTCAAACTTAACTTTAAGAACATCATATTGTAGTTATTCATTTCTCAGACGGCTTGGCTCAGTAATGCCGCCAGCCTGTCCAAATGGACAACACACGACTGAGGGAAGATGAGCAATGAAAAAGAGAGCGATTGCATTTCCTCTTTATAATAAAGCTTTTAAACTTTTAGCTGAATCAAATGTTCCTTTCCCCGTCTCTATCGTGGGATGGAGGTAGAAGGAGGGGTGAAATATTGGACCAGGAATGTCAAGGCAAAGAGACATTTAGGGAAAACTGTTGTGTTGGATTTGACTGTTTGAGCGCAACAGCCCTCTCTAAATTAGATCATTTCCATTTTGGTCTGCAGCACTGTGGCTCAAGACATTATATATCAGATTATAACAGACTCCGCTACTTAAGCTATTTGTGTTTGTGTGTGTGCGTGTGTGTTTGCGAATTTCAATGCGGTTTAAATGTATTTGTGTGTGTGTGTGTGGGTGTGTGTGGGTGTGTGTGTGCACATTTCAATGCTATATAAATGTCTGTCTCTGTGTGTATGTGTGTGTGTGTATATGTGCGCGCACACGCTCAAGTGTTTGTGTAATTAATTGGGGATTTCTGCGCCTATTCAGAAGGAGTTGACCTCTGACCTCTTTAACAAGCGCCAGCCCCGCCCCCCTCTCTGGCCTGCAGTCTCTCAATCTCACACTGCGTTAAGGGAAATTAGTCACACACTTAACCACACACACCCTGCCCTTTGTTAAGTGACTCCCGAAGTGTGTCAAAGGGGTTTCATGGTTGCCTTAAACAGGCCTCCTTGCCCCTTCTCCCAGACCACAGACGTCCTCAGGTTCATCACGGTACTCAACCTTGGACTTGTGACCCCTGCAAGCACAGAGATTTCTACTTTGTGTCCCCACACACACACACAAATACACGCACACACACACACACACACACACACATTTTCTCCGCCCGTGGTTTGCCAATGCAAAATGGTGAAAGTGTGTCTCAACTGCGGTTGTTGGTTTGTGTTCTCGCACTCGCAGGCTGTTTCATCACATTGATTATTGGAGGAGAAGCCCAGCAGCTTGCATGGCTAGCATTCATCTCAATATGTTTAAATGATGGTGGTGGACTGGGGAAGAAATATAATTTTACACTGTTAAACTATTTCATGAGCCAACATGGAAGCAGTGTACCGTACAGACTGATAAAAGAAAGTATTTTCTGATTAGACATTCAATATCAATAGAGGCCAATATGTTAGTGTTACACTGTTGTGACAATACTGAACCATTTAGTGAACCATTATATTCCATAATGTTATATTCAGTTGGTGTAATATGTATTTACAGTATCATAATGTAAATAATATTAATTATATACATGTCTATATAATTATAAAGTAAAATGAATGCCAGTATGTACTTTGGTTT
>JAODOY010000006.1:3055714-3078755 GCA_025399855.1 Forbesichthys papilliferus | reverse complement strand
CATCTAGGAGAAAATATATATTACAAAATATATATATATATATATATATATATAATATATATACTATTTATATTAATATATTAAAATAGTGAACTTTCATTTATACAGTATACTTTTGATTAATTGCATGACTTACTTAATGTATCAAATAAAAGACTATGTACTGTGTATTGTTTAAAAGCTAACACATCCAGTATATGTTGCTACGGTATTAATTACCACAAATCACCTCTATGCAAAGATAGGACAAAATAAGCATTGAGGTTTGCAAGCAGAACAACAACATTATCATTGGTGTATCATTAACTGCTGAATGCTGTTCTGCTGGTAACAAACACTTTCACTGAGGGTAACATTTTAAAACAAATCTGTTCCCTTCAGATGTCTTCGTCTATTGAGTGCCAATTAGTGGCGTTTCAAAATGCTACAGCTTTCCTTTCAAATGAGGGAATAATAATACGCTTTCAGACAAAGATTTGGCCCTAACTGGGTCTCTAGAGGCTCCACAGATCTTTGCCCCATCCATAACTCAACATCACCTTCTGGGACTAGCACTCCACTCTTTCCTAACCTCCGAGCTCATTACCAGGAGTCTCCTGGGGCACACTGCTAACCAGAGACAGGAATTAGGAGCTGCTCGGTGCACTCACAACTAGAAATGGATGATACCAGGCAGCGAGATCAGTAGCGCCAGGGCCCGCGGGAATACAGCAACTTGCAGAGTAAGACACTTTTTAATATATATTTAGCATTACACCTGCTATGTTGTAGCTCACTCTGGGGCTGCATGGAGGGCACATATCTATTTTTAACCAGTCAATCCAAAAGATGAAGAACCACCATGTCTCCACAGATTAATGGTACGATATCTCCATACTGTACCAATACCCATTAAGCAGGATTTGCACCTGGGACATAAATTATCCAGAACTGAGATTTGCTTTGAAGTCATGCAATCAAAGATAACGTGCAACTGCTGGACCCTAAGAAGTATTTGACCATACTATAGTTATTATTGTGGCAAAGTTAAAGGGAACTGAAGTGAAATGTTTTATTAATACGTTAAAAGATCTGCTTTCCACAAGTAGGGCATGGCATAAAAATAAGCCTGACAACAGCCAGTCACATCAAGTGAATAAAGAATCATATGGAAACGACAACAAACGCAAAATTCGGGGAAAATAAATGAAAAAGCAATGCCAGAAAAGGGGACTGTTCTGTCTGGATTCTGGTTCTAATCTGTAAAGATAGCTAAGAAGATTGATTTCAGTCAACTTTGGATCTCATTAGTGGAGAAATAACCACAAAAAAAAACTGCTAAAAACATTTTGCTCTTCCCTCACCATGCAGCTGAGGCCAAACCAAAGTTGTTTCCGTCACAAGAACTTGGGTACTGTAGGTCAGGGATTAGGGGGCGCACTCTGTGAGATGATGGATGGTCCTCCACATCTTTTCCCTGACTCTTACATTTAACTTAAAATGCTCCAAACCCACCGTGAATTAGACATTGCCCTTCGGGAAAGGCCATTGTTTCACAAACAGGGTTGTGTTTCATGAAGCCTACCTTACACCACCACTACTGGGGCTGATTAAAGCCAGTTTGTTATTGCAAACAGCAAGAGAAGAGGTTTCATTGCATTTTCGAGAACTAATGGTCTGCTGTCATGAAATGGGCCGACATAAGACAATGATAATTCAAAAATGCAATGAGGAGAAAAGAGCCTAAAGCAAGAAATTCATCTCGATTTTCCTTCACTAATGGATACTAATAAATACTAGAATAAACATACTGCAACTATTGATAACTATTTGAAAACACATGACACATGAATGTCCATAACCGAGATGAACATTTTCCCTGAAAGAAACAAAGGTCAGTGTCACAATAGCTGTCTATGACATACTAGAACATGTATAGAGAACATACTGCGCCATCTCTCACCAGATTTACATTCGGAAGCAGCTTAATAAATAAATAAATAAATAAAGCAAGAGGCAAATGAGGGTGAGAGTCTCCGAGGAGTGATCTGCTCAGATTCCCGTCTTTGAATGTTGCAAATTAAATTCCCTCGTCAAGACCCGTCTAATCACTCACAGCAGATGGGGGCTTACGCTCCGTTTTAGATCTGGGGGAATTCTAATGGTTATTGTTTCTGTTTAAATGGGGGAGATTATTGCATTTTAATAAGTCCTTGTTGGGGCTCGGTGCAACAATGGAGCGACGTGAATTACTGTAGATAGCTGTTACTGCATGCACTGGGAGAAATCATGTTACTAAGTGTGACAAGTTGCTTCTCTGCCCAAACCCCGGGCACATTCTCCCACCCTCCCGGAGAAGGCTGTGAGTGTATTTACCACCAAATTAAGAACGTACCAAGGGAATAATATTTCCATCCGACAGAGGGGAAGGGACAAGAGCTTGGCTGTGGATTTTCATTAAAATGACACATCTGCTCAGCAATTTCAGCAAAGTAATCCTGCTGAAAGTTTTATCAGCTAATTTTAATTATTCACTCCACTGACTTGAATACAGGCTTCATCATGTTGAATTAATATATTCAACAAGATAATTTTTCCCCCTTCTCACAAGAATATAACGAAAGTTGTGGGAGTTTGGGAGAGCAATCAACAAATTGAATTGTCATGCACTGCGGATTAAATTGTGATTGGTTAATTACAAAAAAAACGTATATATAAAAAAAAAAATTTAAAAAAATTAAAAAGAAGACAGGGGATTAAGCCTATAGTGCAATTTTACCACTGGGAGATGTGGTGTGTCAGTCAACCTCCCCTGCTAGTGGGGCATGTGATAATGTAGAATAGATAATACAGCTGGCAGTAGACAGGTTTCAACTAGAGGCACACTGGGGGCATGTGTCCACTTACTGAAGGCAACACAGAACCAGATCACCCAAATAATAATTTGGTCTTTGATACATGGTGGATACAAGAGGTTTCATTGAAAAACGTCCACTAGTCACAAAAGAAAATCCTATAAATAATCCAATGAAGGATCCAGATCCTGATTACGACAACATAATTACAAAATCTAAATTGATTTGTCATTGGACCATTGTTGACCTTTCCACAGAAGTTTATAAAAATCCTTCATTAAATGAGTCAACCTTTAATTACACTATAAAAACATAACATCCTAGAGCAGAGAGACATTTAGGAGAAATGTTTGTAAAGATAATACAGACTGCATCTGAAAGACTTAAAGGTTTGTGGTTGCAGGCTAGAGTCCGACATACTGTACACGATGAGAATATACTGTGACAAATAGGGTTGGGTACTGAAACGTACCGATAAGATCTGTACCTACCGGTCCGAATTAAAACGTAAATTTCGGTGCCTCATTCCAGTGCCACTTAGACTACATAGTTATTATACGTTTTAGTTTTAAAACGGGGGTTAAAAACAAAAATAAATTGTGTTTTAGCTCCGTATAATTATCTGCTACTTACACGCGTCACGTAGCCTACAGGTACACGGGAACCACTGGGCATGCGCGTGGCGATTTGGAATCAGAATCATATGAAACCCAAATGATACCGAACCATAGTAACAAACATGAAGGCCTATCCATACGCACCATCACAGAAGATACTGGCACTAGGACCTATTTATACTCCAGTGCACAGAGCCAGGCCTGTAGATAGCAGTGGATAAGGCACAGAAGAATCACAAAGACATTGCCCCATCAAAGACCTCTCATTCAAAGCGAGCTCATTCAAAAAGACCCCAGCCTACCAAAAAAGCCCCATTTAAGGACCTCTGGCTATGGCAGTCAAGTTTCCGCAGGGGTAATGCTAAACGACTGCTTCTAGTCTGAGCAGAAACACAAAGATTCTCAGCTTAGAAGAGGATTTCTTCTCCCCCTTCCCTGTTATTTAACCCCCCCGCCTTCCTTCACCGTGTTATCTCCTCAGGTAACTTTCCTTAGCAACTTGTCCCGAGAGGCTATCACCTTGCCCCGGAGCCCCGATGCACATCAGCACACCGAACAAATGGGACGCCACAGCAAGCAGACAGACGCATTGCAAAGTGATCCTTCTCAAGTATGGCTCCGTGGCTGCGTTTCTCTCTGCCCCTCCTTTTCCGAGCCGTGTGAAGTGTCCTACGGGACCCTTGAGGGGACTGAGAGGGCATGGAGCTTTTCCCGGACAAAGGCCCGGTAACTGAGAACAACACAGTTGTGTTAAATAATAGCCTGGGGGAAACGGAAACTTTAGGCAGTCTCTTCGCTCACCTCAAACCAAACGGTGCGCGTCAGCTAATCAATTAGCCTATTTCCCCCGTACCAAATCGGCTGCAGGGTGATGCGGCAGCCCCGACATGCGCCCACATGCATTAAGTATGGGAGAGGTGCATCTGCTTTGGGATTCAATCCACAAATCGATTCACGGTATTGGCTTACTTCAAGCAATTTTGAAAAACAAATCAGACTGAATTGGATTTACAAATTGAATCCCACAATGCGAGATGCGGCTCCACATGCGTAAAGCCTATAGAACGCAGTTTTGGAAACTCGTTATCATGGAGGCGAATAATAAAATATTTACTGCTTAAACTACAGAGGGTGTCAAATGTCAAGCATTTTAATAATCTGTTTATAGCGGGGGAAGTAATGGTGGAGTGTCAGGCTGACTGAATGATTGGAAAGCAGTTTTTTTGACAGTTCTCCGCTCAAACTGCCTCCGTCCTAAATGACAAACAGCAGAATGTTTGTGCCTCTCCTGAGGCCTGTACCGGTTATCAAATTTAATAAATAAAGAGAGTGAAATCTATCTACCCTTCATCTTCCTTGCTCTCCCAGGATTTGCTGTAGCTGGCAAATTACCATTTCCAGGCACCGTATTCCCAAGGCACGGCAGTGCTTTTCTTCCTCTCCTGATGGAATCAGATGAGCACAGCCAAGGGAGGCATTGTTATCCACTTGCAAGTATATGGCAAAAAAATAAATAAAAAAAGAGAAAGAAAGAAAGAAAGAAAACCGCGACGAGCGGCTCTGACAGCTCCCAATATGAGCATCCACATCTGGCAGGTGTTGTGGGACGGGTAAACCCAGACACTTTCACTTTGCCGTTGAAACGAACCCTTACTTATCATATTCACGGTGGTAAAATATAGCTGTTTCCCAAAGCTATGTGTATAATTCTATATGCTATAAATACTTTCTACTGCAAAAAGCAACTTTCTCTGGGAATGGAAAAGAATAAGAAAAAAAAAATGTATAGTAAATACAAAATAAAGGATATTTTCTCTGGATGTATATGAGCTGGACATACTGAATATATGAATAATTAAATCATCTGCTGTTTTAGAGACTACCGGCCAAACCAACAGAGCACCGCTCTGGTCAGATTGGAGAAGGGGCGGGACAGAATGAGCTGGCCACACAGGTTGTCATTTGTCAGAAGGGGCAAGGCCCAAGTAAAATAGTAAAGAAACTAATTACTTTTAATACCCAGTAATAAGTCATATTATTACTTTTTTAAGGAGTAATACATAACTAGTAACATCACTACTCCTGAGTAACTTGTCCAACACTGATTGCTGCATGACGATTTGATTTACCAGACAGGCTCTCTCTCCTACTATAGCAGCCACACAGAGCGGGAATGTGTCTTCAAGAAATGATTGAAGACGTCCACGCATGCTAACCGAGTAACGGCTGGCCTACAAGTCTATCTAGCGGTGAGGGATTTAATTTCATTTGGATAATGTACTCGCCTATCTTCGTGATGCTAAAATTGGACAGCACCGTAACAGGCGCCAAAGGACACCGTGATCTTATTACTGGCTTGAATATGTATCAGAAACCCACGGATTTCTTACTCTTCTAACCCTAACCCTACTCTTAAAGAAGCCAGAGTCTAAGGGCTTAGAGCTGCTGATGGCGTCAACAATGTGACCTTTACACTGACAGAATGGAATGAAACAGCCCTCCCACCTCGTTTAACATCTTTGGCCATAGACCAAAGAGCATTGTGCCACTGGCACTGCATGTACATTTGTGACAAGGCACAACAGGGTATAGCTTACTAACAAAGCCACATTCTGTCAATCAAATGCATAATACGTACTGTACAGCAAAGCTGCCTCAAGTGATCAATCACCTCTTGAACCACTTGAGCCAGAAATGCTGTATGTGTGAACGCGACTGCTTCATGCTTAGGTTTCAAAGCTTAGTGCGTTCTGGGAACGCTCCACAGCAGTGCACCATATTGTGAGATTCACCTGTGTAGTGTACATTGGGATGGGTGGATACTCTGTTGCAATCCAATCCAACACGATAATTGGGCTTAGCCCCAATCCATTACTCTGGCCTAAACTGCATGTAATCCACTCAGTCGACCTGTCACAGCAACAATGAACACTCCCTACTCTGCCCCCAAGGCCCAGAAAGGCTATCGCAGGAACCCTTCAATAGTCTGTATCTGGCCGCCTACTGGACCCATTAGCCACTAATCCACACCCAAGCAGAATGATTAAGTAGCTCTAAAAGGATTGCAGAGTGCAGTATGGCTTCCACTGGAGCCGTGCAATTAAGGCCAGGGAAATTATCTCACAGTTTAGATTGCATTCACTTCTTTCGCTGTATCTCATGGGGGAAGGATCACCGTTTTTTTTAGCAGGGTGTAAAATGATTGGGCACATAGCGTTACTGTATACGGACCCGGGACAAAGTTCATGGTGAACGCCTAAAAAGAGAAACGCACGTCTTCGCTTTTCAAGACAAACCGCCTCGAAGGACGGTAGCCCCGGCATTCCAGGGTGGATGGTATACTGGGAGTCTGGAGAGGGAAAACTGTTGTGACAAGCCTTATTAGCAAGTGAGCTAATCACTAGCAAAAAAACAAAAAAATCCAATCCCCTTCGTGAGGAAAACTCATTGCTTGTGTACACCTGAGGATTACAACATGATGTGCACAAAATGAGGATAGTGTGTGTGTGTGTGTGTGTGTGTGGGGGGGGGGGTGCTGTTTTGTACAGCATTACTTTAAAACATTATTATGCATCAATATTCACTCAAATCCATCATAAACTTCAGCCACTGGGGGAATTAGGAATGTAAAAATGCATGAATATGCTGTAGCTAGTTAACAGCAAAACCATTAAAATGCTGAAAGCTGGATGAACACACAAAGCATATAAAATACAGTTATACATTCTGCCACATTGTGCTGATCATTTCCTTCTTGTCCACACAACATTTAGCAACAACAGTGTTAGAAATCATCATTCAATATTAATTCATATTTTAATATATGCTACAATAAAACCACACTCTACTTTGTGCAGTCCTGCCAATTGCAATCATGCCTATACAGTTGTCTAACAGATTGATATGGTACAGTTACTAGCAATTTAGCTGTTCCTCATAATTACCCATATGCTGTGTACAGTACATACATAAGGCCAGTAATGTACAACTCAATGTAATTGGAACATATAGTTGCTGTTGGTGTATTGGCCATATACAATATAAATACATACATGATCCAGCAGATTTACAATAAGATGATGCTTTTTTTTTTGTGAAGGGCTTTGAGACTTTTATAAATTGCTTCCATTTTATCCTTAGTCAGGGACGGTATTACAGTTATCACTTGTCGGGACCTGTCACATTTTAAACCGGCACATAACTGACAATCGATGGAGGCCAGTCTAGCGCAGGCTGTCTCCATGAGCGTCCGACTGTAAAACAAGACAATCTCTCTCCCTCTCTGGAACCCAGCAGCTATAATATCCATCCTTGGCGGTTCACTTGACATTTACTTGCCCCGCTTCTCCTGTAGCGCGCTCCCCTTCCTAACTGCCAGCGCCGCGAATCTCCAGGGCTAGCCGACCGGGCGGGCAGATAACAAACCTGTCGAGGCGGCTTTAGGGCGGGAATAAATCCAGACCTGGGACTGAGGTGGATGATGTGTTCCAGAGGGCAACGCGGGGAAGGGAGGAGAGCTTACATCAGACACCATGTGAGGCCAGGGCCCAGGAGAGCCAGCCAGCCAGCTATAATGCCTCAGCGCTACTTTAAAAGGGCCATGGCCCACCGCAACCTGATTAGATCTCGGTGCAGACATTTCAAATGGCTGTCTCGGGTTAATACCCTCCATTTCACCTATTCTTTACAAGGGTCCCCCCCTTTTCTCCCCGGTAGCCATCACAGGAGCTGTCAGGGGCTCTTTCTTCAGACCATGCAGACGGGTCAGGGGGTGTCAGGTTGAGGCGGGGGGTCTACTAGGGATATATGCGAGGGGCGGGAGGGGGGAGGGGGCGGAGGGGTGGTGGCAGGGAGCTGGCGTTAAGGTGTTGATAACATTCACGGAGATTATGCTCCCAAGAGACCCGCAAATGTCAACGCTTGGCTGCTTCGGGAATATCATTTCCAGGGAAAGAGGGCAATGCAGTACTGTATGTTCAGCAGTATTTCTATGACATGCAGGTGTACTGTGTTATTGTACCTACAATTAGGTCATTTTAGCAGACACCTTTATCCACAGCGGTTATGTGCAGGTGATAGTGGCAGACAGAGAGACAATATGTTTGTCTTATATACAGTATCTTTTATAGAATGAGCGAGACTGAATAGCGCGTTCACATTTCAACCTTTAAAGGTGTACTCCTTGATGATGATACAATGCCAAGTCTTGTAACGATTGTTAAGAGAGGAACTAGACTACTGTTATTTTTTACCAAAATAGCAATGTTTTTGTACAGTAATGCTGCCTTCAACCGCCATGGGCAGTTATAAACAAGTGTCCCTTTAGCTGGTTATATATTGCAATGAAGACCTTCAGACATGGCTAATAGCTGTACTGCCTTAGTTTCCTTCACCCTAGAGAGTGTTAGTTGCTTTGTAATTGCTTTACATGGCTGTAATGACAACAGCACAGCACCCAGTTATGTCAAATACTTTACTATTTTAGCATGAAAACAATGCCACTGTAAAACGATACACTGCTCCCATAACGTTTACTACTGTAGGTTGGAGAATTGTAAAATTTGCAGTGGAGTACGTCAAGCATATTGCAAAACCAAGTAAGCGTTGCCTTCTAGAAATTGGAAGGACGTGGAAGTCCCCGGATGCTGATAAAAACTGCACTGCAATTACGTGAAGCACGAGGCCTGGTCACACTGTCCACATGTCACTCTGTAGAGAAGAAAAAATAAGATGTCCGCCTGCTATCCAGACGTAGTTAGTTAAAAAAATAATTATAATAAAAAAACACTAGTCCTATATTCGACCTAGGGGTGTTAGCTGGCAGGGTTTGGAAACTAGCAGCTTTCTGAGGAAAAACCAGCACTGCTGGGTCTACGAGTAAGTCCATGTTTATTATCGAGCACAATCCTATGCCTCATCAACACTTCGAGAAGGAGGCGGATGAATAAATGCATATTGTTTATCTTAGGGTTAGCCAAGATGAAAAAATAAATAAAGAATTTCAAGCAAGGGGTGAAATACAATACGATTAAAAGTGAGAGGGAATATTGAGGGGGGACGGGGGTACAGCAGTCTGCCTTTGACTTCTGTTTTTTTATTTCCTTTCTTTGTTTTTTGCAGTAAACTGAGCAGTGGAAGAAAATACAAAGGCCTGCGTTCTCATTTTCTGTCTGAAAGCCCCACCAGGACCCGTGAAACTGGTTTGATTTCCCCAGTCCAATTATATCTCTGTGCTCAATCCTTCCAGAATAGCAACATCACGTCGAGGGACGCCGTCTGCCTAAGCGCGGCGCGGCCTAATGGAGTCCCGCGCGCTGACTCCATTTCATTGCTCCTAACTAATGGGCTGTGATATTTTCCCCAAACTGGCTGCCGCTCTGCCCCCTTGGAAGCTAATCTAGTCAGCACTGCGTCCGACGACACGCCAGCCCACAGTCTCCTCTCCTAACAACCCACCCCCCTACCCACCCCCGCGCCCGCTGCTGTCTGCGTGTCGCCAGCTCCAGCGCCACACCCTCCCCGTGCTCATTAGTGTTTCCTAGCCGGGTCGCTGATTGTCAGAGGGCCCCCTGTGATGGCGGCCGCTCCTGCTGTGGTGAATTTAAGAGGACTTTAATCTAACTGGGGCGCGGTGCCGCTGGGTGGAGGGAGGAAGGGTGGGAGGGAGGGAAGAGGAGGAGGTGGGAGGGGGAAAGTGGAGGACACAGCGCTAGGTGGGACAGCGCACGTACACACACATTCATGTGCGTGCGCTGGAGGTACAGCGCGTGCATACACACACGCACACACACACGCGCTGGTGGTATAGCACGTGCATACAAACACACACACACACACACACACACACACACGTGTCCCCCTGCTTTTGGCCCACACATGCACCAGGGGGCCACCTATCGCCCTCCGGTGGAAAATGGCGTCCAGGACGCTGTCAGGAGAACAAATAGTCTGTAGTAAATCTGGGAGAATGGGTCCCCTCTCAGCCATATTGTGGGCACAGAATGTTCCACCAGATGGCTAAGGGACACGGCAGCGGTGCAATACCATCACTGGCATGGCAGACGCATTGGGATTAAATATGAGGGGCTTGCTGTCATATAAACAACCTGCTCAGCCTGCACAGACTTTACGTCCAAATTTCCATTCTAGTGACATTTTAAAAAACATCTTTGAGTCTATAATTGCTCAAATGCATGCTGGTGAAAGGGCAGCCCTCTGGCATCGGCTTCGACGCAGAAGAAAGAATAATGATGTTGAAAATAACACCTTCTGTGTTTAAGTGCATTTGATAATAGAAAAATGTTTTTAAATGATGTGACCTGAATTAAAATAGGATAAAATGTAATTCTGCCGAAGGAAAAGTAGATGATTTAATTTAATTGAAGCCTTTTTTTTTTTTTTTACACAACAGTACTCATTGTGCATAAACATCTCCATTTTAAGAAGAGCGGATATAGGAAGCTAAATTGCCTGCTTTTACGGTGCACACTGAGGTTAATTATGTTTCTAATTACACCGCAGAACGTCAAACCGTTGTTTTTTCCACACTTAATTGACAAGACAATTAACAGTAGACTATATTAGTGGTGGAGGGCCTCCCTTAACGACAGTACAATACTCTAAACATCCTTTCATATGGAATACAGATAAAAAGCAGTTATGCGGCTTTTTCGGACCCTTTTAGCCACGCTAATCGTCCAGCAAATTTATCCAGGAGAAGAGGCAAACCTGTAATTATGCATACCATTCACCCTGCTAAGTGCTACACTTGAGAGCGTTAAAGCAAAGGAGTCTAAAATGCATTACACCAAGTGCATGCAGGTCAGACTCCGGCAGCCGCCATATGAGCTGGATGGCAGCTCTCTGCTGCTGCTAGCTAACACATGCTCTGGCTCACATCGAGACATGAGGGAGCGAAGTGTTGTGCTCCAGCGCTGCTGATTATCGCACCTTCGCCGACCTGCCAGGTCTGCCTGCCCTCCATGCATTGATCTCATTTGGCCAGGAGATAAGGCAGTAATTGGATGAGGTCTGAGGAATCAGATGGCTCTGCCCGGCTTGGCTAATTCCACTTTTTGAGGGCCGCCTGGTGCCCAGTGCCAAAGGGGCAGGCCAAGGTTAATCCTGTCCAATCCCCTGGCCTGCTTTGACCTCTGACCTCCCACTGTTGCCTAAATACAGCTGGAGTGACTTGCGTTTAAGAAGGTCAGTGCCAAAAGCCTAATTAGTTTACAGATGATTTTACCCCTGTGCACTTAATAATGTAATAATAATAATTACATTATGTAAGCAGTAATATGTAAATTGTAAATTTGCCAGTTTGAGTCTCACTAAAGATTCAGCATGCAGGAGGGGTGGGGTGGGGGAGATGGGGGGCGACACACTAATTCCTTTATTGCATACATTTATTGATTTCCTGTGTCAATATCGACCATAATCAAAATGGGCTATGTGGCAAGTGCTTTATGTGTAGGCGAACATCGAGCAGACATAATCGCTTGGGAGTAGATCATTGTTGACAGCTCTGGATCACAGCTTTGCTTCTGCAGATTCATCATGGGTTGCATCGTAAATACGCTTGTATGGAGAGCCAATGTATAAGGGGAGATGAGACGCCCATTGAGCTGACACCCTGGAGTACTTGACAGACCATAGAAGTTATCCCATAAAGTTATCCCCCCCGCCAAATCGCTTTGAAACCAGATACAGCTTTACAAACACGAGACACTAACCGCATATCGAATTACAACGTACACCCTATTTGTCATCTGGCTGACTGCAATTCTCCTAATATGGAAAGACGGATTAGATATGAAATGATAGTAAAGACAAAGGCAAGATGCTTTGAGAGCTCGGCATCTGACAAGCTAAGAAGAACGCAACAAATTACAAGTCATGACACATTTTTACCAAAAACCGAAAACCAGCTTAGGAAGGAACTAAGGAAGTAAAGAAGGAAGCAAGGAAGCAAGGATGGAATGAATGAAAACAAAAAACCTAATGGAACAGGGATGATGAAACAGGCTGACTAATGCTGGGGACCAATCACAGCTAACACAAATCCCCCTAGATGCATTGTTACTGCAGAACATATAACAGTATTACGCGCCTCTACTCACAATCACCAGGTTAATCATAGGTAGTTGTCGTCTCGGGGACCAGGATTGGATTTTTCATTTACATTCACAGCGAGGCCCATATGAAAACAGCCAGCATGGAGTCTGAGAAACAGCAGCTTACTGTTCAAAAGGTATCAGAGAAAAACTCAAAAGGAAAAATATAGGAAAAACATCTCAGGTGGAAATTGGAACCTAAGACAATTGCAGGAGAGATGTGGCTAACACCGGCATGTCCTCAAGACCACAGAAGAGGTGTCCCGTGGGCTCCAGATTACAGATGGATAAGTGTACGTTAAAACAATATCCCGCTGACCCAAAAAAGTCATTTCTCATAGCAGTCTCTATTTACAGAGGGCCCGCTCGCCTCCCGTGGGAACAGAAACAAATGAAAATGTTATTTCTCTACTCATGAACTCCTACCCGGTCTGGTTTTTCACTGCTGGCAATTTCATTTTGCTTCCAAATTTGACTTAAGCCCACGACTTCAGGGAAATAATGTCTCTGGAATAATCTTTGGCAACTGTAATTTCAGCAGCACGATCTCACTCATCTATATAGCTGCTTGTCTGTCTTTCCATCCATCCATCTATTCGTTTATTTTTTAGGGTTGTTGCCTTGTGGTCTAAGGGAAATTACCCTGGTTTCTGAAATAGAAATGATGTGACACCCAATGCCTCACAGTAATCCTGTCAGACGCCCAGTACTAGAATAAAAAAAGAACATGGCCTGCTTCAGCACTGGCGGACATGAGTGAGTCCTAACACACACAGACATTGTGGGGAACTTTAGCCTGGTTTTTTTTTTTTTTTTTTTAAATGAAAGAATAACACACATAACAGATACTATGGGCGCCATTTTAGCTATCTAAGAGACCACACCTCACGTTTAGACCAACACACCCACGGGTCGCTCAAATGGGCGAAAGTACATTTGCTATTTAGACGGGAAAATTACAACAGCGTCGGTCTGAAACTAGCAAAGACGCCTGTGTTCCCGCATTGCGCCAGTTGTACGATAGAACCCCATGTATTTCAGCATAGTGGAAAGCCTCAGAATCACCCTGACATTTTGTAAACGCTAATGCAAACTTTTCCATGACCATATTTTCTCATATTTTTCAATCTGCCTATTAATTAATCTGTAAATTTGCTAGTTGACCGTGTTGAGGTATTTATCTCACTCATAACAGGGTACAATATAAATGCAAACATCAAACAATATATGCAAAAGCACAGTAGCTAGCTATCACTCTAGAAACACTAGAAGCACATATACTCCTCAATCAGGGAACATTTATAATTGTCTTCATTTTAAATGCACTACTTTTACATTTACATTAATTCCATGACCTATACAGTACATTGTGTGATTGCATGCAAACATTTAATTAGTATCTAATAAACATACGCTTTTTCACATGGCCTTTCTGTTAATGGAACCAACATCTGAGAAGGAAAGAAGCAATGTCCCTGCGCTATTTAAACATGGAACTCCGGTGTCTGGTTATTATAAGAGAGCATTGTTGATCACACCTCTACTGTATCAATCACACCTCTAATTTGTACGCTTGCTAATGCGTACGCTAATGCTTACATGGTCATGCTATTATGAAATTGCATATAGAGTGAAACATATCTCTTTCCATGGATCATTTAGCATGAAGATGCAGAAGCAGCTACAGTAGCAAAGCAATGTGAAAGTCAATATAATGAAGTTAATGCCCCATGGGATGCGTAATTTAGCTACACATTACCATATTTCTGTGATGAAGAGAATAATCTCATACTATTTTTTACTCTTTATTGCATTTTATGAATGCACTCACTGATGTATCCATACTGTTTGGGCATGCTTTTATTAATACATTTATAACAACAAAAGCATCCCCAAACAGTATGGGTTATTAATTATTAAACAGTATTTTCTTTTAGTTCGATTATACAGTTAGAGCTGTGGATTTCCATTTTACATTATTGGCAGCTGTCCAATAAAAACGTTGCTGAAAGGCTTGATCGTGCACAAGTCGAAATTGTATAAATCAGTATAAATACGGTAACGGCCTGGAGTCACTGTAAAGGGAAGCCAGTGTCCATAGACATGGAAATAGATAGAGACAAAACTTTTTTTTTTAAAGGGCAGGTCATACTTAACCCTCGCGCTGTCCTATGGGTCAAAATAACCCAGTGCACTTGCCAGTAGAGGGCAGCAACCACAACACGGACATATGACCATTCCGTGGTTTGCTCCCTCAGCTGCTAGTCTACTGAAATGCCTTAGGACAGCGCGAGGGTTAAAAAGGGTTTGCTCACTGGCAAAACTAATTATTACGTTTTGTATTACGAGTCAGTTCTTCAGGCTGCAGTACCACTGGTTGCCACTGCACACTGCTGCATTAAGCAAGCTTAGAATCAGACTCATCCGCCCCCCAATTGCATGCTATAGAGCCTACATCTACACACATGCGTGATGGTCAGGGTTGGGAATTAACTGATTACAAAAAACTAAAATACACTGTAATCAAATTACAGATTATTTTTGAAAGATGTGATTATTAAAGGATGTTTGCAGATAAAAAAATGTATAAAACAATTTGTGAAACAATTAACAAAACAGTAGGTGACGGTGCAGGGTCATAAGCCAGCCAGCCACCTGTGGAACCGCTATAAGCACAGCCTTTTAAGACCCGTGACCCCTTAGCTAAACAGCCCCCAGCACTAAACACACACACACAGGCGATATACAGTATATTGCATATCCTCCCTGTTCTGCAGTAAGCTTCCACAACATACGCAGAGACGAGCTAGCATTCAACAACCATAACGTTCGTAGAGACCTGCTAGCAGTTAGCCTCCCTAATTTACACAGACACGTGCTAGTAGTTAGCCTCCACAGCATGTGTAGAGACGTGCTAGCAGTTAACCTCCACAGCATGTGTAGAGATGTGCTAGCAGTTAACCTTCACAGCATGTGTAGAGATGTGCTAGCAGTTAGCCTCCACAACGTACGCAGACGTGCTAGCAGTTAGCCTCCACAGAATGTGTAGAGACGTGCCAGCGATTAACCTCCACAGTGTATGCAGAGACATGCTAGCAGGTAGCCCCCACAACGTACACAGACACGTGCTAGCAGTTAGCCTTCACAAGGGTAAGCAGACGTGCTAGCAGTTAGCCTTTGCAATGTACGCAGAGACGTGCTAGCAGTTAGCCCCCACACTGTACACAGAGACGTGCTAGCAGTTAGCCTTCACAAGTGTACGCAGAGAGGTACTAGCAGTTAGCCTTCACAAGGGTACGCAGAGACGTGCTAGCAGTTAGCCTTCACAATGTACGCAGAGACGTGCTAGCAGTTAGCCTCCACAAGGGTACGCAGAGACAAGAGGCACCAACAGGGACACGGCCGTGTGCATCTTGGAGAAGCTCGCATTACGTCACGGTCATATGGCATACGCATTAGTGGCCAGAACGCACGCACAGCCGCGCACACATACACACAAAATAAAACCAAGGAGACAGACAGGGAGGTCAGCACAAAGAGAGTGGGTGTCAGATTCCTTATTTACAGGAACAAGAGGGGAAGATGGAAAGATGAGGGCAGTGGGAGGTAAGGAGGGGGGGAGAAGGAGGGGGGGGGGGAGGGGGAGCCAGAGATTTGTGTGACTTGTGTTTTTTTTAACCTCTGGGCGATGGGGCTGGGGGTTAGGGTGGGGGGGATATGGATGGTTTATCATCCCAGGAGAGGTAAGAGATATGTAGCTGTGAATGGACAGTAATCATGTTTATGATGGGGGGAGACGGTTCTGGGAGCGTGATTGCGCTCCCGCTGGCTCCAGGCTTGGGAAGTAGTAAGTACAGTAAACCCCCCCCCCCCCCCCAACTAGGCAGCTATGACTGAAGTATGAGCTCCTAACTGGGCCTCTCCTCCTCGAAAGGTGAAAGGTGCATGTAAAGCCGCCGTGCATCAACATGTGCTGTTGTTTACGTAGGTGGCGAGCGTGCGCTCAGAGACGACATTTGGAAGGCGGGAGAGGAGGGGGAGATCGAGGTCGATGAAGACCTCCCAGCGCACAAGAAAAGCATCACTTCCACTTTCTCCTTTTCGTACACCCAGTTCCCACATCGCCATCATTGCTATGGCAACGCTGGTGCTGTCTCTCTCTCTCTCTTCCCCTCTCTCCCTCCCCACGGGCTCTGCGTGCATCCAATCAGAGCGAGAGACCTTGTGTAGAGATTCCTCCGGGCTCCGCTCACTCAACTCACCCCGGCTGGAACAAAGAGAGGAGAGATTTCCCTGCCAAAGCCTGGTGTGGAATAAAAAAAAAAAAGAACCATTTAAAAACACAAAAAGGAAACTTAAGCTTAAGGGTGAGGGTCACAGGCAAAAAGCTGTGGGATACACGGCGTTGGCCAGACGCAGGGTGGCAACGCACGGCCGCAGCCAATTTGAGTGCAAACGATGTGGAACAGGATTCGCTATTCGAAGCCTTCGAGCCAGAACACTTGGCGCGCACCGCGTTGCTCTGGCACCGGTTGACGCTTGATAAGTCAAAATGGATTCCGGCTGAGACTATTTGTGTCATTCCTGAAAACATATGGATAGGATTCAGGCGCTCAATACTTTCAACCTTCAATGATGACATTCAACACCACTTCTGCAGCCCATTAATCTTCCATGGGAAGAGATCTTTCATCTACAGCAGCGAGGAGAATGTGTTCAGTCAGCACGGGTCATATTATAAATTCACGCCACCAATCCTATAAACTGTATCCATTTCAAACAATTAAGGGGGTATCATTTATCCCGGTGTACAGTAACATAAATACAGCAAAGGTCATAATATTTAACGGAACAAGTCAATTTGTCATAAACCGCACGCCCCCTAGTGGCTCCTTAATGTCAGACTGGGCCTTAAGGTGAGGTAAATAATTACTAGTAGGGAGAAAGAGAGAAAACAAAAACACAATCCTTACACAGTGCTGTACCATCTCCACCTGGGGGGGCCTGGAGGTCACTGCACACGATCACACCACAATTCCCAGTGGACTGCTGCACTGCACATCCGACAGAGTGCGAGTTAAAGCGCGCGTGAACTCAAGCGGCCGGGCCTGGGCCTGCCCTCTAGCACTGGAGCGGACATGTGGCCCAGTGGGAGCTCCCCACGTGTCCCTGACGGACACTCCGCTGTTGGGGAGATGGCAGCCTGACGGAGCCGCGGCATAACTCTGCCTGACTGCCGTGTCACAATCTGTTCCTTAACAACCAGACTCCAGGCAGCCAGGAAGAGAAGGAGGGGGGTGGGACAAACAAACACACACACGCACAAAGATGAGAGAAGAAGACTCGGGCGTGATCTAGAATGTCAGAGGTGGTAATAAGCATGTCTGGTCACTTCAGTGGAGACAAGCCTATTCATCTGGCTGATTTAGAAACAAAAAGGTGGATGTTCTCCAAGTGCTCTGCCCAGTCCAAACCCTCTGGCAAGAGAACATGGAGCGATACAGCCTGGGATAATGAATCAGAGGACTATATCAGGTTGTTTACCTGTGAATAAACAGGCATCTCACACTGCATATACACCTATCAAACACACAAGCCCCCACTTGACACCTTAGATTGAAACTTTAAGTGCTATATATTCAATCCGCAGGGTTTTAGTGGTGAGACGCACTTTGCTACCACACATCTAGTTTACGAGTCGATACCGTGATTGACAGTTGCGGTACCACCCCCCCCCCCCCCCCCTTCCTCCCCTTCCCCAGCTTTCTTTACATCTGGACACCAGGTTCGGCTTGAACACACTGCACGTCCACAAACCTGAGTAATTCACTCCATCCTGACAGACACATGGTTTATTTACAGCGCTGCAGTAAAGCCATAAAACAATTATAAAGGACTGTCAAGTCCCACACCGCATCTCCTGAGCAGGGAACTGGGAGTGTTTCTATTATAATGCTCAAAATATAGCTACACAGCATTACATATTTCATCTGTACACAGTATACATGCTACACAGTGTACATGCTAGCTTCCAATAAGAATGAACCAGGAGAAGGAGAGAGAGAGACCTTCAACCAAGCCTTTATTGGCACATTATCTCCTTACAGCAACAAAGATAAAACAATTATACATTTAAAAATATTTTTCCTTCTTTCCTTCCTAAGGAGAAGTTACTAGTACATATTCCCTTATGGTAAGAACCATTCTGATTGTTGAGAAGCAGCCAGAGAGACAGAGAGAGAGCGAGAGAGAGAGAGCGAGAGAGAGAGAGAACGAGAGAGAGAATTGATGTAAGCAATTACAAGTTCTGTGTCAGAACAAATTGGCCAGCAGATCTGGACATGTAGGGTTCTGCGACCTCATTTACATCAGAGTGTCAGGAATTAATTGGAGAATGTACTGAGGAGGTGGGACAGACACGGTCTGAAGCAGATCAGCTCCGGTCATGTTACATAAGCAGGTCAACGACAACCAGATTTCCATTGGACAGCGGGCTTCCGATAAAGACGGCCCATCCAGTGGCTATACTTAAAGGAAACTATACGAAACAAAATGCAATTTGCAGCTTTTGGATGATACGGAAAAATGTAACCACAACAGTGAGTTCTAAAACATCAGCTTTATTGTATAAATTTTACTTTACCAAAAACAGTAATTTGAGTATTTGAAATGGCTTTGCCATATGCATGTGGCGTTCCAAATAAACTATCATGTTTTAATCAGAAAGTCAGTAATAACAAAGTTCGGTTTTAGTGGTCGGCAGGGAGGTTTTTGCTCAGTTTGGGTTGAAACCGCTTCAAAAGTACTGGGACCATGACGAGCTTGACGTTTTACCACATCACTTCCAGATGTCGCATTACAAAACGAGACTTTCAAAGGCCGCGGTGCGAGAGAGCCTTCTCGTGCGAGCAGAGCCAGGATACACAATCATCGAGGTCTTTATTTCTGTTGGAAGAACCTCAGTGCGGAACTGTCATAAGTAATATCCATAAACTGCCGGTATCAAGAGTGCAACAAACCAAGCTCATATAAAACTACTAATATAACTAGCACATGGACTAGGACAAAAAAGAAAAACTGAAAAAATGCCTGTTTACTGTAGCTCTTTGGCAGCGGGGATATATTTGACACGCCGCACCGAAATGTGTTCATCAGCTGTTCTGTGACCGTAGCTTAGGCGATGGCTATGAGCCAAGGCTGCAGTGCGATGCAATAAAAGGCTTTGGATGACTGTAACAGTGACCACGGCTACAGTGACCACGGCTACACGGAGGTGCATTCATTAAAGCCCAGTTCTTGCGGCTCCCCTTATTTCTGCCCGGACCTGACTGGCAAGATGTGACCTCATACGTCTGGGCCTCTCTGTGTTGCACCTGCCTTTCATCAAGGGCCTTGGGTGGGGGAAAAAACAAAACAAAATAAAGGAGTATTGTGGTGTTTACTCGCAATCCGGGGCCCGTAATTGCCAATTTATTTGATAGGCAGCTGGGTAATGATGGCATTTCACCCCTTGCCGCAGAGACTAAATGTGAGTGAGTCAGCCTCTCTCTTTCTCTCTCTCTCTCTCTCTCTCTCCCTCTCTCTCTCACCCCTGTCTGATCCAGCAGCCTCCCTCTGCTCAACATTGATGCCTGTCTGCCTGTCTGTCTGTCTGCCTAGCTGCCACCCAGACAGAGGCACTGGAAGAACGATATAGGGCAGAGAAGTAAGAGATGGAGGCAGTGGCAGCGGAGGGGGGAGGGGAGGGGAGGGGGAGTCCTGCCATGTCAGCTTCAAACAGACCCAAAAGGGAGCTGAGTCGCTTCAGAGCAAACACGGCTAAGCCGGTCAATTTAGCCGGGGTGTGCAGGTCGAGGCAAACACAGCCGGGCTGACGTGCCATTTGTCCGCCTTAATGAGCTGGCAGGACACAGCGAGGGCGGAGAGGAGAGAGAGAGAGGGGGAGAGAGAAGGGGGAGGAGGTTGCCTGGGCTGATCCAGGCGAGCAAACTGGGGTTCATCTGCTTCACTGGAGCAGAGTCACTGAGCGGGCACTACAGCAAACACCGTCAGCACAGCACTGGGCTAACCAACAGCCGGTGCCACGGCTAGCCGCTTGCTAGCACCACACATTGGGCACTGAGTATTTGCACTGGGTGTGTGTGTCCTTTTATTGCGCTACTGTAGCATTACTATAGTTACTGTAATTAAAAAAGACATACTGTACCATATATATATATATATATATATATATATATATATATATGTATTTATACAGTATAGTTATGATACATTATATATTTACAGACAAACACACACACAGTATACACACATACTGTGTGTGTGTGTGTGTAAAACAAAAACAAATGAACAAATTCCTCCCTTCCTTCCTCCCTCTATCTGCAGAAGTACTCATCGTCGCTAACAAAAGCCCCACGCAGCACGGCCCCCTGCATGTCCAGGGGGCTTTGGCCGCAGGGCTGGAGGAGGGGCCTTGATCCAGGTTACCGTGGGGACCCCAGGATGACGGGCGGCTCACAGCGCTGTAAGTGGCACGCGGGTCTAAAAGCCGGATTCCAAAGACGTGAGACAGGCAGAGCGAAGAGAATGGACTCTTCACAGCATTGATACATCCTATTGACTCAATATCTATGCGCACTAATTCCAACAACTAATTGGACTAATTGTTTTGTTAGCTGCCGCTGTGTTTACTCGCTTACGCCGGTTACGAGAAGGGCCCGTTGGGGCGGTAGGTGGCTTTGGCTTGAGGACATGATTCGAGGTCTAGGTTGATGTAAAACATTTTTAAGGGAAATGTTCATATGCTTTTTGAAAGGGGAACGATTATGCTACTGTAAACATTGCTAATAGTATCTGTATACTGAAGGTAACTGGAGAATACAGGGGAATAGCATTACAAGCTTCTGTACCATTTGGTTGCTATTAACCATAGTCTGACTGGTGAACAGCAAAAAGCCTTTGCATCATTTATATGGCTACAGCTGTGAATGTCAATCAGCTTGTCAAGAATGTCTGATAAGTAAGCTTGTCAGAAATGACTGACAAGAAGCAAATTCCTTTGTTTAACTAACACTTGTCTCGTTTTAGCACCGAGGGCCCACTGCAGCGTAGGTTGACAAACAAAAAAACAAATCAAAGTACTGCTACAATTTCTCCTGTCAACATCATATTACTTATTTCATTTCATGGCCAGTCAAGCGCTGAAAAGCTACACGCAGAATCAGTTTTGCTTCAGTTCCTCCGGTCGTGTGTTTCTCGGGGGCTAGTCCGCTTCCCAACTGACAGCTTTAATTACGGCCCGGTTATCTGATCGCCCCGCTGTGGATCCTCTACGCGACTCAGAGAGCAGGGAGGTGGTCTTCTGGCAGGGGCAGCCACCACATGGCTCCCAGGGGCCAGAATATGTCACAGCACACATATCCTCTCCTTGTGCCATTGAGCTCTTGCCTGCTGCCCTTGTTGTATTGGTAACAAGGAACCTGTGTGTGTGTGTGTGTGTGGGACACCTTACGTGTGTCATCACTTGGTATGCCATTGTGGCTGAATATTGTTGGTACAGGGCTTCAGTAAATCCAGAGGGATTGAACATCCCAATCCATATACTTACCTTCCGACGGTATGGAAGAAAACCGCACAGCCGCATTTAGTTACATATGTACATGTACTGAGCCAGGGGATAATGAGGTATAACATCACACTACACGTAAGAACAGATGCAGACTCACGATAATAACAGTCCTCTAATAATGACACCAGCTCCCCCAATGTTCTATTTACTTTACAGTACATCATTATAATAAATTCCAGGTTCTCCATTGAATGATTCTTAGCCGAATAGGCTGTGATGTTTAAATTGTTGGTGAAATTAGAATACTTTTATGAATTATTGTTTCTTGTTTGTAAATTACCTGGTTGTCATGCCTAGCAAGTTCAGTACAGCACTTTATGTGATAATGATGCAATAAAACCCTAATGTGTATAGCTTTCTTACCTTTATGTTCAAGATGAAATATTTCATTTGGTCGCTGTATTTAATGAACCAAACCAATGTTCTACTTGTTGCTGACCAAACGTCACTTAAAGTGTAACTGCACCCTAAAATGTGTTTTTTGAGCTGTAAACGAAGTAATACAGTAGGACTGATCTGTGATGATTCACATCACACGGTGTTAATATTGACAATATTCACATTTTTATAATATTCAGAGTTTTATGGGCTGAAAACTACACGTCGTATCTGTTAAAAATCACCCCAGGACCTGGCTGGTTTTCATCGGTACACTTAGTACGCTCATACGTCATCATATTCAATTCATGTGAATGGGGGTGCTCCCCTCTCAGCCCCTCCCCTCCCCTCAATCAGCTCCTTGACGCATTTTTCAAAGCAGTAGTGGGTGGAGGCAGCTACACTTTAAAGGTGGAGTCAGGCTCAGAGCTGGGGTGCAGTTACACTTTAAAGGTGGAGTCAGGCTCAGAG